>PVIY010009511.1:0-72348 GCA_004026745.1 Myrmecophaga tridactyla | reverse complement strand
GGACATAAGCCAATGGTACGTGAACCTCATCTGTTGCTCATTACATCAGCAGTCGGCTAGGAGGCGTGTCTGCTGCAATGAGTGACCTTTGACTTAATTGGCTGGTGCTTAAATGAGAGATGGCAACGTAGCACAGCTAAGCAGCTTGGCATTCCTCATCTCAGCACTTGCAGCTCAGCCCAGGCCTTTGGAGATGCACCCAGGGAAAGTTGTTGGAACCCAGGGGCCTGGTGAGAAGACCAGCAGAGACCATCCTGTGCCTTCCACGTAAGAAAGAACCTCAGTGGAAAGTTAGCTGCCTTTCCTCTGAAGAACCAACAAAATAAATCCCCTTTTATTAAAAGCCAATCCGTCTCTGGTGTGTTGCATTCTGGCAGGTAGCAAACTAAAACAAGGCCTTTGTTCTCAGAAACAAGAACTACTACTTAAAGCCACGAATGGGTTGGAAGAGGAATGCTTTCTGTTTAAGCCAGGAAGAATTTAAAGTTTTAACTAGCCAGGCAGCTATTGCCACCTCTCTCAAATTCTTCCAGGTTCATTTATTTTATTTTATTTCTATTTTTATTTTTTGCATAGGCAGGCATGAGGAATCGAACCAGAGTTTCTGGCATGGCAGGCGAGAATTTCTGCCACTGAGTCACTATTGCACCACCCTAGTTCATTTATTTTTGTATCGTGTTTTTATTTCTGATAGATTTCCAAATATTGTCACACACTCTTTTCCTAACTTCCATCATCTCTTTATCAAGTGTGATAAGTAAAGCTAGACATATAAAAACAAAATACAGAATATCACCACATGAAGAAATGCTCCTATGTGCATATCTATAATAATTTTTAAATAAAATACTAAAATGTGGAATTCGAAAGTTTTTAATTTTTAATTTTGAACTACTTTCAAACTCACAGGATTGTTACAAAAATTATACAAACCCCATACAGAGAACAACATACCCCCTAACCCCCAGACACCTAGATCCACCAATTTTAGCATTTTGCTATATTTGCGGCATTATTCTACTCTATCTACCTATGCATCAACCCACTTACTGAACATCTGAGTGCAGGCTGTACACATCATGCTCCTTGAACACTTAATACGACCATGTATATTTCCTAAGAACAAAGATATTCACTTATATAACCTCCTTAAGTGCAGTTATCAAGTTCAAGCAATTTAACATTGATTAAAAGCTTACAGTCAACATTTTTTCATATGTTCCAATAATGTCCCTTTAAGCCTTTACTCCCTTGCTAGAACCCATTCATCCAGGATCATGTATTACATTTAATTGTCATTGTCTCTTTAGTTGCTCTTTTTTATTTTTTTTAAATGATGGAACATATATACAACATAAACTTTCCCATCTGAACAACTACCAAGCATACCATTCAATGGAATTAATCCACATTCGCAGTACTGCAGTACCCTCACCACCTTCCATTACTAAAACTTTCCCATCTCCCCAAATAGAAACTCCACAACAATTTTTTTTCCTGCTGCAAAACTTTATTTTTGATTGGAATAAAGTGCCATCTCAAATATCTCCTACAAAAGAAAATGGAAAGAGGAAAAAAGCACAGTAACTTCACTTGTGTCAAGACCTATATACATGCAAGCTGTTTATTTTTCTTTTTTGATGTTTTTGTTTTTTTATTATTTATTTAAAATAAATTCAGTGTTCACATTTCTATAAAGAATTAACCCAGTTTCTGGAAACACTACCCTGCGGGGTAGGGAGGCAACGCTTTTTACTGCCCACATCTAGTTTGATTACCTGCCCTGTTGACTTGAGATGCCAAGAAAAGCCAGAGCCTTGTGGAAGAGTAAATATACACCTGGCCCACAGTCACCGGCCACAGAGTCAGTAAGCTTTTGAAAAAACAAGAGGTAAGACTAGCTTACTATGAAACCTTACTAAAAAATACTCATACATTTAAACATGTGCCTATAGAGACATGAGGAAAACAAGAGCTTGGAGACTGGGGACCAGGCCCTGGGAAGCAGCGTCCTCCTCACACCCACCAGTCCTGGGACACTGGGGGATGGCGGTGGGGGGGTGAGGTGCAGTGGGGGGATGTCCTGGCTCTTCACTTGGAGGCAGAAAGTCACCTGGCTTCCCGGTCCATGTCTGAATTTTTCCTCTAAAACCTGTGCCAAGTCTTTGACTGTATTCACAGAAGCACAAACTTTTGCCTTGTATGCAAAAAAGACACAAAAACAACTAGGATATATAAAAGTTTTTGTAATACAAGACCATCTGTTCAAGCCCACCTTGGAAACCTGTAATAGATATTTAAATACTAGAGTGAAAAGGCATAGTAATATGCTTTTAAAAAACATCAGAAGTAATCCACTAAGGTTAAGTATATTAAAAAAATATCAGTTCCCTCTGAGGGACCTTTGTCCATTAAAGGGGTGGGAGTGGGGGAGAGTCACATGGTACAGACGGCAGGGTCTATTAATGCTTCAGCTATGGGAAAGCATCAATGGAAGCCTTGCTGTGGTCCCCATAGTCATAGAGGAATTCCTCCTCAGGCTTGATGTCATAAGATACATTGAATGAGGTGATGTCATACAGTTTGGTCTGACAGTTCCCACATTTGCTGTGGTTGATCAGTCCTCCCAGGTGATCCATCTCTAGTTGCATCTACACAGTAGGTTTTGCTCAGATACTGAAAATAGTACATGTAGCAACCCGTGGAGGGGTCTGGTCATATGTGAGCTTCCTGCTTCTTGGCATCTGTGATCTCGATGAGATCCCCGCAGTATTCCACCAAGAGACTTGCCCTGGGAGAACTGATTGGTGGCAATCATCCCTTCCATTGATGTGGTCAATCTCCATTCCTTCCTCCTTCCTACTTTCAATCAATTTGTTTATTCTTTTCCTTTCTTCAGACTGCAGCTCTGTTTTGCTCTTCCTGGAGCTCCTTCAGACAGGGTAGAAACACAAATCCATACCTATTTTGCATTAACTCCCCATTCCCCCTATCCTGTGGCTCTGGGCAACTTGCCCACCGATTTCTGTCTCTACAAGCTTGTATATTCTCCAATATTTTCCTTATTGCCATGGGGTTTAAATTTAATATCCTAAATCTTGGAACAACCTTGTTTGCTTTGATACCAACTTAACTTCAATGGTATACACAAATTATGCTTCTTTACCCACCACTACCTTTATGTAGTTCTTGTCATAAATTATATGTTTATACATTATGAGGCCAAAACCACTGATTTTTATCATGTTTTATGCATCTGCCTATTAAATCCTGTAGGAAGTAACATGTGGAGTTACAAACCCAAAATACTATATAATCGGCATTAATATATACCCATGTCATTACCTCACTGGAGGTCTTTATTTCTTCACGTAGCGTCTATCTATTGTCCATTGTCCTTTCCTTTCAACCTGCAGCGCTCTCTTTGGCATCTCTTATAGGGCTGGTCTAGTGGTAAGGAACACCTCAACTTTTGTTTATCTTATCTCTCTTTCGTTTCTGAAAGACAGTTTTACCGGATTGAATTCTTGGCTGGCAGCTTTTTGCTTTTAGCACTTTAACTATGCCTTCCTTCTGCCTTCTTGCTTCGTGCTTTCCAGGAAATAAGCACTTAATTTTATTGAGGATCCCTTAAATGTAATATGTTGCTTCTCTCTTGCAGCTTTCAGAATTCTCTCTTCATCTTTGATATTGACAGTTTAATTATAATATGCTATGGCATGGGTCTATTTGGGTTCATTCTGTTTGGAGTTCATTGAGCATCTAGGATGTGTATATTCATGTCTTTCATTAAATTTGGGAGGTTTGCTTTGAATACTCTCTCTGCTCCTCTTTCTTTCTCTTCCTGGGACTCCCACAATGTGTATATTGGCATGCTTATGGTGTCTGACAAGTTCCTCAGGCTCTGTTCACCTTTCTTCATTCTTTCTTCTTTCTGTTCCTCAGACTTGACAATTTCAATTGTCTTATCTTCAAGTTTTCTGATTCTTTTTTCTGCCAGCTGCCAATCTGCAGTTGAACCCCTTTAAGGAATTTTTTAAAACCTGTAATCTTCTGCTCTGTTTGGTTCCTTTTCATAATCTCCATCACTCTATCATTATTCACTTTCTGGTCATCTGTTATTTTCCTGATTTCTTTTACTTCTTGGTCCTTATTTTCTTTTAGCTTTTTGAGCATAGTTAGGACCACTGTTAAAAAGTCTTTGTCTGATAAGTCCCAGTTCCAGTCCTCTTCATTAATGCTTTTTAATGCTTTAATCTTCTCCTTTGCCTGGGCTATCATTTCCTTTTTCCTATTATGTTGTATAACCTTTTGTTGAAACTTAGATATTTTGATATATTATCACTGAAATTTACTCTGTGGTGTCTATTCCTTGAGCTTGTATTCAACTAGTGCTGTGATTGACTTTTCCCTGAATGCCAGGAGCTATCAACAAAAAATAAAGGAAAAAAGAACATACCTTTCCCAGTTTTTGCAGATTGACCTGTATGAGTATTCTTCTTCAGGGCTTATGCTTACCATGTGTTGTATGAGAATAACTCCAAGCCGAAGCACAGGAGCCTTCATGATTCTTTCTGCACAAGTGTCCTATCTTGGGCATGCACTGTGGCCCTAGAAATTCCCTGTTTTCATGGCTATGAAGTCCCTTCTTTCCTAGGAAAGTTTCCTCAGTCCCGAGCACTGCACTGAATGTCCTACAGAGAGCACTGCCTTGCCTGAGGCAGCAGGACTTGACGGCTCTCCCTTGGCCTTTTGTAGAACAGTCTGGTGAGCCACCTTCTATCCTCAGGGTTAGTTCTGGGACAGTGAGTTCCTCAGGCCACCACTAGACAGACTGGACCAGACATACATGCTCCCAGTATGAGCATGAGGATCATTCTCCTCCCTCCAGAACTGGGACCAGGTATCCACACTGGAAAAATGGGCCATCTCTGCACTGAATCAGTGAGAGGCTGGGTTTAAGGCCAGCCAGGGCATTATGAGATACCTAATGCTTTTAAGTAGTCTTTTTTCTTGATTTAATACTTGCTCTGTTATTGCAGTCCTTAAACTGTTTTCTACCACTTGGAAAAAGATTTATCTGCCTTTTCTTGCTAGTTGTTCAAAGCTTCTATGTGGGGATAGAGTCCAGAGTATCTCATTCTGCCATCTGGATTGGGGCAGGGCCTGGGAAGTTTTTAAGTGAAATGCTTTCCTTCCCTCAAGATCTTCCACAAGACACAATTTGGTAAGGATTCCACTTAAGAGAAGAAATGACAGCTTTCCCTGCCAGATTTATTACCTGCACTGGAGTTGCCCTCATTTTGTTGGCAAGTAAAGCTCTTCTCTGATGTGTAATCACACTGCTGTCACTGGGAATGATTGACATTAGGTGGAACAGCAATTTGCTATCTAATAGTCTTTGTATTAGATACTTGTTCTGATTAATGAGGTGGGTAACTCATCAAAATTCCTCAGCTATTTCCCTTTTGTCAGAAAGCTCAGAGATAATTGCATCAAAATTCTCAGTCATGAAAAAACAATGAATTGTAAAGAGGACAAAAATATCAACAAGTTTACAACTTATTTTTGCTAAAAGAAACTACACATGGCGCCACCGTGATAGAGAGTTCAGTCGTCCCAGGCAGGAATGTCAGGAACAAAGCTACCTTCACTCATCTCCAGAAGTAGTCTATTTCACTCTAGAGCACCACTGACTCTGTGCTCCCAGGCCAGAAGGAACAGGCACTCTATTGCTACATAAGGAAGAAATTACCAACTTTTTTTTTCTTGTAGGACTACTGTAGCTAGGCAAAAGATCACTACAAACCCCATGAAGTACCCAGGGGTTGGGGAGAGGAAGATCTTTACCATGGCAAAATGAATCTCTGTACGAAGGAGTAGCACTGAAGTTTGCTAAGGAAAAGAGAGGTACCCTGTAATCCGACCTATGCTCCCTTTTCCTATTTTTTTCCCAAAGAAAAGACAGGAAAGCTTCTGTTACTCCCAACCATATATAATCCTATAACTAATTATATTAGAAAAAATATATTCATTTTCCCAGCACAGAGTACCAAGACCTAGACTTGCTGTCGCATTCCACGAAAAAGCCTAGAGGCCTAAACTTTGACAACAACTGTCGTGTGAAACACTACCACTGGCTACAGACGAAAAGCTACTTTTTTATATCCTGGAAGATGTGATTCTTAATTTTCTTCTATCTAAACTTTTCTACTTCCTTTTTAAACTTAAAAAAAGATAAACAAAAAAAAACATATTCCAGAAATTTAACAAATATACCTAAAAGTATATACCCAACTTCAAAAATATACCCAACTTCAAAAATCATCAACATTTTGCCAGACTTGTTTCTTCTCTCCCCATATCCACTTTTTTCTCCTGGAGATTTAAAAATAAATTCCAGATATCAGATATATCATTTTGTCCACAAATATGTTAATATGTATTATTAACATAAAGACTTCTTGTAAACTATTCTTAATTGCTCTATAAGAAGTTACCATCAGCAATACTGCTGTAATTAGCTAATAGCTATTCTATTTCACTCCGGAGATAGTAAATTTGCAGGAAGCAGTTGCTTAGTCTCACCATTTAGAAAATTTTTAAACCAGTAAAACTCTCTGGGACCTCTTAAAGAAGAATTACTATAATACAGCCTAAAACCTGACTACTCACTAGAATAGGGCTTCTTTCCCAACACAGCCTAGGACAATTTTCATTTGTCCTGCCTTTAGGGATCACAGACTGACTGTTCCCCATTACCTTCTCTTTCCTTTCCTCTTTCTTCCCCTTCTAGGCCTTCTTGCCCCTTTCCAAGGCTTCCCACTCTCACCCATCCCCCTGCATATATACACCAGACACGTCAAAAGGAGAGGTTATCAGCGATGCAAGAATAGTTCAGTGGTAGACTTCTGCCATGTGGGAGACCAGGATTTGATTCCCAGCCCATGTACTGCCCCAGAAACAAACAAGCAAGCAAACAAAAAAACCACCTAACAAAATTCAAATATAACAAAATAAATAACAAAAATTCAACAAAATGATGCTGCAATAATGGGATACTCACATAGAAAAGACTGAAATATGACCCCTGGCCATACAGCACACAAGAAAAAAAAAGTACAGGTTATCTCAGAATGTTGTAGGTAAGTGCTTGCTTCACCTCTAGGGTAGTCTGGCAGTAAGACAATGATGGGACATCATTTTTTCCCTACTTTCATGGTTCTCAAGATCCTTATAAATATTTACTGGAAAAATCCAGTGTGTAGAGGAAAAGGTACTCTACTGTGTAAACTTTTAGAGAACAGGCTCTGTTTCTGTCAAGGGCCCTTTTCTTGATTTTTTCAAACGCAGAATTTAAACAGCACTGAAAAGATAATCAGATATTTAAACAATAGAACTTTTAGGATAAAAAAAAGGTCTCATGGTATTTTGAAAAGTGAAGTACCAGCCCAGTGTTTTGGAACATCAGCCCTCACTATATGCCCCTTCTCTGAGAATGGGAAATCTGGGTTACTGGTCAGGTGAGAGTGAGGAAGACTATAATAGCAAAGTAAATAGTAATCTCTTTACCAATATAGTCAAACTTTTACTTGGAAATTTCTCATAGAATTGGCTGAATAAAGTAATACATAATAACATTTCAAATGCCTCCCCTCCTACAATGTATACCACACATTGCCCTTGGCAATAAGCCTGGGAGGGTTACATAAATCCCAATATTCTACAGTGTATGCCCACGCCTCAAACATTTCTCTTTCTCTGCAGTTTTATTTGCACTTCCTTCCCCAAACATAAGATAACATTGCTGAGAAGATGGTTGTTATATTTCAGCTCTAAAAATGGTTTTGCTTCCATGGTGTGTAAGTAGTCCTGATAAAACTAAGATCTTTGGGGAGGAATTATGCCATATAAATGAGGTACTTAATTACAGTTTTCATCCTCCTGTCAGAAAAAAAATCCAGGCTTCTTCTCCATATAGCTTCATGTCCTCTTGGTTTAGCTTGGTGGCCTTTTGGAAGGCACTATGCCACGAGCATAACATTAACAGTGACTACTTTGGGTTAATATTATCTTAATTTCCAGCAAAAAAAACCCAACCAAAGAAGCAAGTCAACACTCACCACCACAGAATTAGGATTTAGGTTAGTGTCACTCTGTCTTTATTGTTCTTTTCAGCTTTCACAAGAAAGGAAGACTTTCATAGACTATCTAATTTTACTAAGAAAGCAGAAAATGTATTTCAGAATAGCATGAGCATTAAGAAGACCATTTTCCAAATAGTATAAGAATTTCATAGATAATCCCTTGTTGTTTCTGCTAATTAGTACTGACACTTAGGTAGATTGCTGAATCTCCCCAAGAGATTTCACTGCAAGATCAAAGAGAAAATAGGATAAGGCTGGAAGGAGAAAGTTTTCGTACAAAAACAGAGGTTTCTGATAAAACAAAAAGACTGGTAATGAAATCTATGGAAAAACTGCATGAATAGGGCTGTACTTGAACTTGCGTTTGTTAAGAAAGCCTATACTGTTTTCCTCAGAAAACCTTATTAAATAACATGGCCAAAATGAGATGTTAAGAAACTGGTTGGGGGGACAAATAAAATCCAGAGTCAACGCACAAAGAATTACAGAATTAAAAGAAATATGAGCTACAGCACCCCCTAGAAACAGACTTTTTACAGTCTTTTTAAAGTCTTCCTGAAAATATTCTTTACAGTTATTTCTGTTGAGTTTGTAACAGTGAATCACTTTGAGGGTGCTGACCATAGCTTCTTTTTATCTAGCAGCTCAGTGCAAGCCAGCTAGGCATTCTCATGCTTTTAATTCCCTGGTCATTTTTAAGCTGCTGAGTATATGTTTCATTATCAGAGGGCAGATTCACGTTCCTTAAGAACCAGTCTAGGAATGTCGACTGGGACCAAGATAATGAGCCTAGAGGACCTTCAATTCCAGTGCCTTTTATCAGAGGACTGTCCTGTCTCCAGTCAAGTCTATATAATGCCTGAGGAGTGAAGCAGGTGAATTTTTGTCTTAGTTATTCCCATATTGGATGGCCCTGGTTTACAGTGAAGAAATCTAAATCAGAGGTTCACTAACTGTATTACATATAAAAAACAATCACACTAAAGGGAATGAGAAGAAAAGAATCTAAGAATTGAACAAGTAAGTTAACACTTATTTGTATATAATAAGAGCCAGGCTTCTCTATGTCAGAGGAAGAAGTTACAAATAAGCAAGGGGGAAAGATTACACTGAAATTTGTGGTGCTGGATTAGGGTTGGTGATATCATTATGAACATTTTCATTAATATATATACAGATAGATGCAGAAGTAAGTTCAAATAAAGAAAAGGGAAGGATAGCAGACCCCTGTGTGGTTGCACTGGAACTGGAGGTATCATCAATATGAACTTATGGTTTTTAATATGTATATAGATAGAACCAGAAATAAACATAATGTGTGTATATGTGTGAGTTAGTATATACAAATACAATTTCTAGCTCTATCTACTGAGAGGTTTTGAAACAGTGACATTCCTGTGGCAGTGAGCACACCTGGTACCCAGATCTTGGTTTCTAAAATACCATTATCCAATAAAAGGAGTCAAGGTTCCTTGTAGAAGTGGTTGATTCCAGAGATGGTGCAGGGAAAATACAACATGATTCTGGGGCATCTTGTGGTGACAGAAAGAAAGGATGTGCTCATTAAAGGCTAGAGGCATGTTGAGAAAGCCAAAGAGCCAACATGAAAGATCTCCTAATGACTAAAGTTGGAACAATTTAAACAATAAAGTAAACAATAATAAAATTAGATTACCCACAGAAAAAAATAAATAACCATGAGTTCATACTGATAAAAATAACTGAATGAATAAATAAATAAACAAATGGAGAAAAGGGGGCAATTCTTCCTTATAAAGAATTTCAATTAACAAATGTAGAAAGAATGAAGGAAATACAAAATCATCACTAGAAGAACATCATATTAATCATTGTTGTAGGCAGATCCACTAAGGGATGTTAAAATACATGGTGAAAGATTAAGGACAAACAGAATATTTGAATAGATTCAAAGTATCTTCTCTGGCACATTTATTAATTATAAAGCGAAAAACAAGCTTTACAGTGGACAAATACAGCTGACACCACCTTAACCAAGTGATCAAGGTTACCACCAGTAATAAGACACATCAACATTACAGATCTTGATATGATGTACTTGGGAAGGGCACAGTATCACTTCCATGGTATTCTCACCAAAAATGCATACGTTCAATACAAGCCAGAGAAAGCATCAGGAAAGCCCAAACTGAAAGTCATTCTGCAAGATAGCTGACCGGTATTCTTAAAAAATGTCAAAGTCACAAAAGACAAGGAAAGACTGAGAGCTGGAAGAGACTAGAGACATGACAACTAAATGCAACATGGAGTTCTGGATTGAGTCCTGGACATTATGGAAAAGCTGGTAACATTCTAATAAGGTCTATCGTTCGGATAATGGTATTTAATGGTATCCTGGTTTTTATAATTACACTATGCTTATGTAAAATATTAACATTGGGAAAAGCTAGGTGAAGGGTATACAGGAACTCTGTACTACTTTGTAACTTTTCTGTATGTATAACATTATTTCAAAACAAAACCTTAAAATACAGGTTTAAATCAAGAAGGATCTTGGAGGATGCCTTGGTCACTAGGTCACCTGGGCAGTGCTGAACAAACAATGTAGGCAGTTCTGGTATTTGTGAAGAGGCTCAGGTGAGCTAAGAATTTATTTTGTCCCATTTCTGATGGAGCTCCTAGTCATTTACACTATAGAAAGCTGAATGAAGTTTCTGAACTTCATTTTATGTGACAGAAACTCAAATTGAGAGAGGGAAGCCAGAACAGTCTACAGACATCATCATTTCAGATATCGGAGATGTCTGAGAATTAACACATGTTAATTCTCATATAACATATAGTGGATACAAAATGTTGCTGTGTCTCATTACTGGTGATGTCAGTCTTGATGACTTGGTTAAGATGGTATCTGCTCATTTTCTAAAATAATATAAAATTCCCACCTGGTGGTTGTCCTTAGAAACCTGGATCAATAACTCTTTCAGTTTCTTCTTTCTTTCTTTTGCCATTTTTTCTTCATCCAGAAGAATATAAGCACCTGGAAATATGGCTTTTTCTGGATTCTTCTGAGAATTTTCTTCTTGCCTTTTCTTCTCTCTATGAAGAGTAGTTTAAAAATATAAGTAAGGGGCGGCTGCCGTGGCTCAGCAGGCAGAGCTCCGACCTGCCGTGCTGGAGGTCTGGAGTTCGATCCCTGGTGCCTCCTGCCCATATGCAAATTAAAAAATAAATTAAAAAAAATATATATATATATAAGTAAGTAGAATTAAATGAAGAATAAGAAAGTACAATCTGGTATATTGTGATGAACACTGACTTTTCCATCAGAAGGCACAGTTTTCTAAATCTAGTTCTAAAACGACCTAGTCAGGTGATTTTGATTTTCCTGAGCTTTTCACTACTTTTTTATAAAACAATAATTAAATGGAATAAAATTGTTATAACCACTTTAAAGTATTTTTAATTGATTTTAATACTGAGGGTTAACTGAGAGTTAACTATCAGGTATTCTCTAATATAGACGTAAGTTTTCTCTCTTCTCGTAAGGGGAAAATAAGGATCCTTGAATGAAGAAAAAATGAGAGTCTTACCACAGGATTTTACAATGTTTCTAGGTAGAAAATAAAAGAACCAGGTGTTATTTGAGTAAAGATGCAAGGATAAAATAGAATCTAGAATAATTCTAAAATAGCTGAAAAGACAATAGGCCTTCAGGCAAGTAATCAGAATCTCTTAGTAACTTTGTCATGCATGGACAAATCTTTCTGGCCATCTTATTTCTCACACTCTGTTCTACTTTTTTTCTCAGCCAGGCCATTCCTCTTTCCCTACCCATTCAAGCAAGCTCACAGCTATTGCCTTTTTATTGGAATGTATTTGAACCACATAGATTTGTGTATGTGTATAAAGTATATATTATAAATGAGATGGTAAAGATAGCAACAGACTAGGAAGCAGGATGCATGGATTGTGACCATAAATCAGCTGCAGAACCTCAGATAAGTCACCCAGTGTTTCTAAACTTCGTTTTACGTGACAGGAACTCAAACTGAGAGAGGGATGCCTGAATATTCTACAAATATCAGCTCATTAATTCTTATATAGCATACAGTGGGTACAAAATATTGTGTCTTATTACTGGTGATGTTAGTCCTGATCACTTGGTTAAGATGGTATCTGCTCAGTTTCTCCAATGTAAAGCTATTATTTTTCTCTTTATAGTGAATAAATCTGTTGGAGGAAATATTTGAAACTATGCAATGAAGAAGATAGCTTGTAAATAAGTTGAAGAGCCCTACCAACAGTAAAATTTTACTGACTTCTTTCCAAACGTACTAATGCCACAATAATGTTACATTAGATGGTTATAGCAGGTCATAGTGGGCATTTAATGAAATACATTTCTAATACCATGAACCCTAGTTTTTAAAATAACATTCAAATATGTATCTGCTCCTTATGAAAAACTGGAGGAGTATAAAAGCCATTAATATTTCACCCAGAAAAAGCACTGGTAACATGTTAGTGCTATTGCATTCTACAATCATTATTTGTTAAATTCTCCAATATTTATCAATACCTGCTATTATAAATAATTGTTATGATAATTGTGTTCGTATACAAATTTTTGTCTGGATTTCTGATGTTTTCTTAGGGCGGTTTTCCTAAGACTGGAATTTCCAGGTCAAGGGATAGTACCATTTTTACGGCTCTTGCTGTTTATGGTCAAATTACTTTCTGAAAAGTTTAAATCAATTCAGCCACCTAGGAGTACAGCATATTATGTACTACACTGTAACCATGGACAGATTTAACTTTTAAAGAGAAATGACCCATCAGTGAACATCTGTTGAATGCCCACAGTGAACAGACCATCCTGCTACCATCAACTGTTACTTGTTTTCACAATTTCTTTTAGGTCTGCCTAGTTGTTTCAGGGCTTGGGAGCAATCTGAAAAGCAAGGCTGACCTTAGCAAGAACTCACTAAAGTACTGGTGATTACTTTCTGAAAGGAACAGCATCTGGAGGAGGCCTGTGCCTGGCACTTGAAAGAGTGAGGCACGGGTCCACTGCTGAGCTGTTTTAAATTGGGTAGGATGAGAGTAATCAAGAACACAGGGGGAAAAAGCTGTGTAGGCTGATGGGGGTGGAAGGGATTATCCAATAGGTCTTTCTGGCATCTCAGTTTGAGTATTCAGGAACATATCAGTCACATTGTTCCAAGGCTTTTGCAGTTCAAGCATCAGTGCTGTTCCTCAGAATAAAAACATTAGTTACTTCATTTATGAAGCTCATTTTCTACATGGAGGATAGATAATAGTACTCCATCCTGTGAGGACTATTTTGGCTTTCCTCTTAGGTCATTCCTTTTATTCATCAGTAGCAGTAAGGCAATGTGATTTACTTTCCATATGCATATGTGACTTTCCATACACATGTTGGAAAATTAGACCCTGAAGCAATTCACAATAGGACTAGGCACAATTAGCAAACATGCAGCAGGAAAAAAATGCTCAGCCTTAAAAATGTTCAGGTTACAAAAGAAATGCAAATTAATCAATATTAAGCTTATTAAAATTACAAAAATACTGAAAATGATGATACTCCCCAATACTGGAAAGAATAAAGTAAACTGGCCCACTGCTGGCAATAGTGTAAATAAGTACAACCCAGTTGGAAAACAATTTGGCAATGTTTCAGGAGTCATAAAAAGGCTCATACCATTTAATGCAGTAATAACACTCCTAAGAATTTATCCTAAAAAGATAATTCAAAAGAATGAAAAGCTTGATGCTTAAGGACGCTCACTGCAATTATATTGGTTAAAAACCTGAATTAGCCTAAATGCTTACCAGTATGAGGATGGAGTCATTACATAAATTATGGTATAGGAACTCAACGGAGTAACATATAGACCTCAGGACTCCAGGTACTGTGTTAATTATAACAAGCAGCATACCAAATTAAATGTACTTTACAATTTCAACTAGATATGTAACGGGACCAACACCAGGAGGTAAAATAAAAATAGCTAATTTGTTAATATGGTGGAATAGTGAGTGAATTCTCTTTAGTGTTTTGTTATTACAGTGTTTGTGCATTGTTTAAAACTTTAGAGAACTTCCAAAATGACTCCTAAAACAGAAAAATTCCACACTGCTCATCATGGCTGGCTTACAGTTTCCATGCTTCTTCCACAGTGAGCCTCCTCTCAATTATCTCCCTCCGCAGCTTGACCATCTCCCTCTGAATCTCCTCCTCCTCTCTCTTAGCTTCCAGAGCCTTCTTTTTCTTCTCTTCTTGCACTAGATACTGAGCCTCTAGGAAGGTCGATTTTTTCAGGACCTTTTCCATTCTCTGGCGTTCTACTTCTTTCTCACGTCTTAAGCGATTTTCTTTAATCTGAAAGAGAAAACAAGGGTAAAATGTAGGCTTTCAAGTAGAAAGAGCTATGCAAAACCTTCGAACACATTTTACAGTCAACAATACACCCAATTTTAAATATTCTGGCACAGAACCCACTGTTTATTGGTAGAATGGGGGGATTTTATTTGTTTGCTGGGTAAGAGCCAATACAAAATTTTAGGAGAAGTTAGATAAGATGACTCTCAGATGATCTGGGAATGATCTGCATCATGGAAAATATGAAAATCTCATGAGTCAAATCCCAAGTTCTGGATTCTTATTTAGTGATGATTTCCTATGTCGGAGAATTTCCAATGTGTACATTACTTTATTTATTTAGGCTTTGTATGCTAATTACAATTTAAGGAAATATAGGTGTGTCTTTTGGAGGCTATATTGTGAAGGATAGAACAGTGATTTATTGCCTTAAGGAATACCACAGACTTTATTCATATCTTTCATTATTTAAATACACCAGTAACTTTAGTTCATATTTAGAAATCAAAGACATGAAATTCACAGATATTTCTGAATAAGCACATCAAATTTTTAAAACCTGTTAATTCTTGAGAGGCATAACTAGTTATGAATTAAGGAGTGATCTTTTCCTTCCTGTTTCACTTAAGTTTATCCTTATCTTACTCTCCAGTTGTGATAGGACTTGTAGACAATGGTCACCTCCTATTGAGCCTTCCAATTTACCTTCTGTCATAACTCCGACTCAGGATCATACTCCTACCCTTGTTTCCCCAGCATCCTCAGCATGTAGATGAGGCAGAACTTAATGGTTTAAAGCAGTGATTTTCAAACTTGGCAATCAGAAATTCACTGTTATAAATAGAAAGCAAACACATGTATAGATATTTCTAGCTCACTGTAGTTCTGGGCATGTGGCAAAGATTTGGTCATTCTGATTCCCTAAAACACCCCTATAAAGTGTTGAGTTGCCAGTCTTTTTCCTATAACCTACTCTTTCCTTTGGAGAAAAGAAATTTCCCACATGCCTTTCTAATTCAAAACAGCCGAACTAGATTTAATTCAGATCTGTTCTCCTTTCAAATTATAATGATAAAATGAGTGAATTTCAGTTGTTGAGAAAAGAATTATCATTATATATTCACCAGAATATTCATGATATTAATATATTGACATCACATTTTAACAACCAAATTGAAACAAAACCCAATCTACATATTTATAAAAGGAAGCACTATATCCAAACTGATAAAGTTGAGCTCATCACTTTATTGGTCAAAGCTTTTATTTCCTTTTTCAGGTTATTCCTACCTCAGTTTATGAGTATCATTTTTCTTCTGAAATTCTTATATTTTATTTTTATTCGTTCTCACCAAACTACAGATGGCAACCTTTTTCATAATAAAGCATAAGTCTTTATTTAAGCTTATTAAATGTGCTACACAAAGACTGCTTCCTGTTATCCATTTTAATTTTGTTCTTCCCTCCCACCTGCTTATGTCTCATCTCCATGGTAAGACGAGGATCCTTCTGCTGCTTCTTGTCTTGGTTTTCCTTCATTCCAAGATCTTCCAGCATCCCAGAATCCACCACATCTTTACGGAGCAGATGGTCTATAAATTTTTGAACGGTGGTACTTTCTTCTTCTTCTTCCAAATAGCCACATAAATCTGAGGGAAACAAAACAACAAGAAAAAGAAAAAAAATCGTCTTAATTTTATTATAATTTCCATATTATATAAAGAATCCTGGTGCAATAAAAACATAAAGCTGCGAATGTTCAATAAATAGTAACTTATAATGCCAATTGGATGAGTATCGCCTTCAGCAATTACCTTCACTTGAGAGGAAAAACCTCCACTTATCAGGAATTGCCCTCACCCAAGTCACTGGAGACCTCCTCACTGCCAAGTCTAAAAGATACTTTATACTAAATATCCTTGAGGACTCTGTTATGTAAAAAAAAAAATCTTTGAGATATAATTGACATAAAATAAACTGTAAATATTTAAAGTCTATAATATAACTTTGACATATGCATATACCAGTAAACCATCACCATAATCAAGGTAAGGAACATGGCCATCAGCCCCAAAATTACAGATCATGCTGATCTGTAATCCCTTCTACTTCTCCTCACTCACTCCTAGGTCCCAGGTAAACACAGACTTGCTTCTATCACCATAGATAGGTTTGCATTTTCTAGAATGCTATATAAATTAAATCATACACAATGCACTTTTTTTTGGTCTGGTTTCTTTAGCCCAGATATTTATTTTCAGGACCATCTATGTTGTTGTGAATATCAACTGTTTATTCCTCTTTTCTGATGAGTAGTATTCCATTGTATAGATAGACTACTTGTTCATTCATTCAACTTTTGATGGACATATGGGTTATTTCCAGGTTTTGGCTATTATACATAAAGCTGTTATGAACCTTTGAGTGTAAGTCTTTGTACGTCCTTATGCTTTCTTTACTCTTAGGTAATGGCTAGGAGTGGAAGGGTCGATCATCTGAAAAGTCTATGGATAACTTTTTAAAAAAACTGCCAAACTGTTTTCCAAAGTGGTTTAACAATTTTACATTCTCACTAGCAGCGTAGGAGTGTTTCAGTTCCTCCACATATTCACAAATATGTGGTATAGTCAATATTTTAAATTTAAGCTATTTTAATAGGTTCCTAGTGGTTACTTGTAGTTTTAATTTGCATTTCCTTAATGACTAACAATATTAACTATCTTGTCATGCATTTATTTGCCATCTATATTTCTTATTTAAAGGGTATGTCTAAATACTTAGCATTTAAAAAAAACTGTGTTCTTTATTTTCTTATTATTGGCTTTTGAGAATTCTTTACATTGCTGGATGTAAGTCCCTCATCAAATGCTTTGCAAGTATTTTCCCCCAGTCTGTGGCTTTTTATCTCTAAATATTGTTTTTCAAAGAGGAGAAGTTTTTAATTTTGATGAAATCCAATTTATCAATTTATTCATTTATAGACCAATATTTAAGACATTTCAGCCTAACCCAAAGTCACAAAGATTTTCTTATAAAAGTTTTATACTTTTAGGTTTTACATTTAGGTACATAACTCATTTTGAGTTAATTTTTTATATAGTACAAGGTAAAAATTCAGGTCATTTTTTTCATATATGGAAATCTAATTGTTTCAGTACTGTTTTTTGAAAATTCTATTCTTTCTTCAGTGAATTGTCTTTGCACCTTTGTAAAAATGAGCTGTTTACAGACGTGTGGATGTATTTCTGGACCTAACTTCTGTTGCACTAATCTAATTCTCTAGAAATCAATACTGAACTATCTTGATTACTGTAGCTTTATAAGACATCTTCAAATAAAGTAGCATTAAATCTCCAACTTTGTAACTTTGTTCTTCTTTCATAAATGCTTTGGCTATTCTAGGTTTTAATTTCCATATGAATTTTAGAATCAGTTGTCAATTTCTATCTGAAAAAGTCTCCTGGGAATCTGATCGGAATTACAATGAATACACTGGCTAAATACAATTTTGGAAGAACTGATATCTTAACATGCACTATTAATTAACTAGCAAGGATTTCTTTAGGATTTAAATTTCTCTCAACAATATGTTGTAGTTTTCAATGTATATAACTTACACATCATTTGTTATTTTATCACTAATCATTCAAAAATGGTACTTTAAAAAACTTCAATTTCTGATTATACATTGCTAGCATACAGAAATATCGTTGACTTTTACATGTTATGTATCTTGGAACCTTGCTAAACACACTCATTAGTTCTAGTAGCTTTTTTGTAGATTCCATCTAGTGACTTTTTTGTCTAGAGATAAAGACAATTTTCTGCCTTCTGTCCAAATGTTGATGTTGATTTAGTTCTTTTCTTCCTTTACTGCACTGGCTAGAACCTCTGTTATAATGTTGAGTAGAAGTGGTGAGAACAGACATCCTTATATAGTTCCCGATCTTAGGAAGAATGCATTATCCTTCTCCATTAACTGGTACTTAGTGTAGAGTTTTTATAGAGTCCCTTTATCGGGTTGAGGAACGGCTCTATTCATACCCTACTGAGAATTTTTATAAGGAATGGGTATTATATTTTATGAAGTACTATATCTATGTCTGCTGAAATAATCATGATTTTTCTTTTTTTGGTTTGTTAATGTGGTAAAACACATGTATCGATTTTTAAGTGTTAAAACATCTTTCAAAATACAAAGAACAGAAAGAAAATGAATGAAGAAAACAGAACAGAGCCACAGAGACTTGGGACACCATCAAATGTGCCAACATATGCATAATGGAAATCCCAGAATGAGAGGAAGACAGAGAGGGACAGAACGAATATTTGAAGAAGCAATAACCCAGAACATCACAAGTTTCATGGAAAACATTAATCTACCTGCCCAAGAAGCTGAAGGAACTCCAAGTATGATAAACCAAAAGAGATCCATCCCTAAATATCTCATAATCATAATCAAACTACTGAAAGACAAAGACAAAGAGAGACTCTTGATACGAGTAAGAGAGACATGTTTCATTACATACATGTAATATTTAGTAAGATCAATAGTCGCTGCCACCAGACTGACCAACTCACATGCTATGGGCACCTTCCCCTCCAGGGTGTCAGGCGGGACCGTCAGAGGTATCTAGGCCTCCTACCTAAACCCATGTGACTTATGCAAGGACAGTGTGGACCAATCGGGCCACTGCTACCCAACAGTGCTTGCCCTGCCCGTAGGGGCTGCCACTCAACTACAGGCTGGCAGAAAAACAAATGCAAGGAAAGGACAGAGTGCGCTCTACTGTGAATCTGAGCAGGAGGGAGGCTGAAAAGTGGCTCCATTTTGTACTGTTGATAGTTTTAGTATTTGTCATTTTGTACAAAGTAAAAAAAAAGAAAAGGATCAATAGTTGATTTCTCACCAGAAACCATAGAGGTCAGATGGCAGTGGGATGATGTTTAGAATGCTGAAAGAAAAAGACTGCCAAGGATAATTCTATTCTAGCAAAACAATCTTTCAAAAATGAAGGAGAAATTAAGACATCCCATAAAAACAAAAAATTGACAGAATTCATTGCTAGCAGACCTGCCGTACAAGAAATACTAAAGAGAGTACATCAGGCTGAAACAAAAGGATATTAGACTGTTATTCAAATCTACCTGAAGATATAAAGAGCACAGTAAAGGTAGTTACATGGGTACAAATAAAAGAGAGTATACATGCATTTTTGTTTGTAATTTTTCTCCTATCTGATTTTTAAAACTGTATAAAGCAATAATTATAAAACTGTATTGATGGGCTTATAAATAAAAATGCAATTTGTATGACAGTAATAGCATAAAGGAAGCTGTTTTAGTTTCCTAGGCTGCTTAAGCAAATATCATGAAACAGTTTGGCTTAAACAATGGGAGTTTATCCGCTCACTGTTTCAAGGCCAGGCAAATGTCCAAATCAAGCATCAAAAATGCAATGCTTTCTTCCTGAAGACCAGCTGCTGGTGATCCTTAGCTCCTCTGTCACACAGTAAGGCACATGGCAGTATTTGCTGGTCTTTCCCTTCTCTTCTGGGTTTCACTCATTTCAGCTACTAGTTTCCATGGTTTCCCCAATCTCTGTCTGGATTTCATTCTATTATAAAGGACACCAATAATAGAATTAAGACTCATCCTGTCAGAGATGGGGCATACCTTAACTGAAGTAGCCTCATCAAAAGGTCCTACTTAAAATGGTTCCACCCACAGGAATAGATTGAATTTAAGAACTTGTTTTTCAGGGGTACATACAGCTTCAAACCATCAAGGAAGGCAAGGGAACAGAGCTATATAGGAGCAAAACTATTTGTATACTATTGAAATTACACTAGTATTAATCTGAATTATATTAGACTGTTATAAATTGAAATGTTAATTATAATCCCCAGAACAACCAATTACAAAATAATTTTTTTAAATATAGTAAAATAAAAAATAAGGAAATGAAAATGGTTCATTAAAAAATATCTATATAACACAAAAGGAAGCAGTAGTAGAAGAGGAAGAAAAAGTCATAAGACATATAGAAAACAATCTAAAAATGGCAAATATAAATCCTAGCTTCTGAGTGATTATATTGACTGTAAATGAATTAAACACCCCAATCAAAGCAGAGATTGGCAGAATGGATTAAAAAACATGACTCAACTATATTTTATCTACAACAGACAAATCTGAGGTTCAAAGACATGTAAGTTGAAAGTAAAAGGATGAAAAAAGATACACCATACAAACAGTAACCTAAAGGGGGCTGAGTGGCTATATGCAGATCAGAAAAAAACAAAATTTGAGAAAAAATTATTACTAGAGAAAAAGGACATTTTATAATGTTAAAAGGGTTGACTTATGAAGACATAACAATTATGAACGTATGTATAACTAACAGAGTCTCAAAGTATATGAAGCAAAAACAGACAAAATTGAAGAGAAAAATGGACAATTCAACAATAATAGTTAAAGACATCAACAGCCCATTTCAATAATGAATAGAAAAAGTAGACAAAAGATCAACAAAGAAATAGAAGACTTGAATGACACTATGAACCAGCTAGACCTAACATATATCTATAGAATAGTCCCAAGTGCACATGGAACATTCTTCAGGATAGACCGTATCTTAGCCGTAAAATAAATCCCAATGTATTTAAAAAGATTGAAATCACATGTAGTATGTTCTCTAACCACAGTGGAATGAGATTAGAAATTAACTATAGAAGGAAATTTGGGAAATTCATAAATATGTGGAAATCAAATAACACATTCTTAACCAATGGGTCAACATAGAAATTACAAGGGAAATTAAGCCACTTTTTCATTCCAGGAATAAACCTCAATTGTTAACAGTGTATTATCCTTATTTACATATTCTTGAATTCAATTTGCTAAAGTTTTGTTTATAATTTTTACATCTATGTTCATGAGGGATACTGGTATGCCATTTTCTTGTCTTGTAATGTATTTCGTTTTATTATCTAAATAATGCAAGCCTCTTAGAATGAGTTAGGAAACACTCCCTCCTCTTTAAAATTTTAGAAGAGTTTATATAGAATTGGTGGTATTATTTCCTCCTTAATTGTTCAGTAAACTTCACCAGTAAATGCAACTGGGACCAGAGGTTTTATTGTTGTTGTTTTTCCCATTTCCTCTGATTACTTTGGGTTTGATTTGTTCTTTTTTTCCCCCTAGTTTCTTAAGGTGAAAGCTAAGGTTGTTTATGATAATTATTATTTTGTAATATAGGTGTTTAGGGCTATACATTTTGCCCTACTATGTTTTAGCAGCATCTCATCTATTTTGATATAATGTGTTTTCATTTTCAATAATTCCAAAATATTTTCTAATTTTTCTTTTTATTCCCTCTTTGACCCATGATTATTTAGAAATATGTCATCTAATTTCCAAATATGTGGGTATATTTCACGTATCTTTCTGTTACCGATTTCTAATTTAATTCCACTGTGGTTTGAGAACATCTTTTACATAAGTTGGATCCTTTACACTAAAATTTACTGAGAATTATTTACGACTCAAACTATGATTTGACTTGGTAAATGTTCTGTCTACAATGGAAAAAGAGTATGTATTTGGCTAATGTTAGATGGAGTATTCTATCAATGTCTTAGATCAAGTTGGTTGGTAGCATTTTTCAAGGCTTCTATATCCTTAACGATTTTCTTTCTACTTGTTCTATCAATTATTGTAAGAAGGATTTTGAAATCTCCAAATGCAATTTTGTATTTGTTTCTGCCTCCTTGGAGTTCTATCAGTTTTTGCTTCATTCATTTTGAACCTCTGTTATTAGGCATTCTCCTTCTGTGCAGCTCTTTTCTCTTTGGTCTGTTCTTAGTCTAGCTGCCTTAGTCTCCCCAGACTCTCAGATCCATGTCTTTTAACTCTGGGAGTCCACCAGGTTCTACCTGGGTTTCCACTCCCTATACCATGACCTGGAAACTCTAGCAATACAATAGCCTAGGGCAACTATATGGCTCACATTGCTTGTTTACCATTTCTCAGAGATCACTGACCTTCACTGCCTGATGTTCAGTACCTTGGCACTGTGATATTTTTTGTCTGTTATTTATTTTTTGGATGTCTTGGGCAGGAGGGTAAATCTGTCCCTATTGTCCTCCATCTGTACTAGAAATGGATGACTCCATGGCTTTTGATATTTATTAAAAATACTTATCTTGAATTCTAGATTTCAAGTACTTATCTTGAATTCTAGATTTCAAGTGTACATTTTATCTTACTTGTTTTCTACCTCTATAGAGGAGGGGTTTGAACCAGGACCAGGAAAAATATTCTAGCCTTCACTATCATGGGTGCTCTGGAAAATAAGGCCATATTGGAGGTCTGCCATAAATCTAGTCACCTTGGGGTTTTTCCTGGATTTAAGTTGTTCTAAAAGTTCTAGATCAAACTACACTCCTCATGACCACTCCAGAATCACTTGGAATCTTTAATTTCTAAGCGGCCGAACTACTGTTAGGTGTCTGCAGGACCAGCAAGCATACTTACTGTGCTATTTGGGGGCATCCTGTCAGGTCTCTCATAAGATTATTGTAGGAAAGATATACAAATAAGAGTTGATTGTGAGATAGGTGGTTTCATAGCTAGTCCAGTGATAATACCTACACTAATTTAGAAAGAAATCCCTAGCTCTGTCTCAAATCTTGTCTTGGGGCAAGATAAATTAAGATTTTTTAAGAGTATTTAATCTAGGAACATTGAGGTATAATAGAGATCAGAGATGATTCAAACTCTCATAAAAAATGAAACTCGAGGGAGCATGATGTTATTTACTATGACAGCAAAGAGTAAAATTTACTGAGGACAAAACCCTAATGCTCCTAACGAAGGGAGAATGCAATAAGATTAGAGCTTCATATCAGCTGAATGGGCTTCTCCTGAAGTAGCAGGCTCCCTTTCCCAGGGGGTGTTCCGGCAGAGATTACATCGCCTCATGTTAGGGTATCATTCTATTCATTCTAATCATTCTACTCATATATAGAATGATTTATATCCTGGAGGATGAGTAGGAACAGATAAGACTAGGTGATCTTGAAATATTTCTCTAACCTTAAGAGCTCAAGACTTTTTGATCCCCCAGTGGGGATTTTTTAGTGCCCTAAACATGAAGAATTTTGCCAAGTAAGTTCAACAAGAGTGCTTCAATCATTTGTGGATAGTCTCCAGCACTATCATCATGCCTACTCCTACAACCAGAGAAAAACCTTGGAACCCTGGGGTTTTTAAGGAACTTTTATAAGGTAGCTATTTAACTTGTCTGACACTAGCTCTACACACTAGTACTTTTTTCCTTTGGGTGGGTGTGTAGGGAACTAGGAAAATAATAACTTCCTTTATAAATAATAGTGAATAAAGATATATGAGGCACTTTGTAAATATAAAATGATACCCAAATACTTAAATGTAGTTTCCATCAAAGCAAACAGTATAACCAACAATATACGGAGAAGAGTCACTCAAATAGCATTCATTGCTATTTATATGTTATATATATTTATTACATGGTATATGTTATATATATTTGTTACATAGTGTAATCATAAGCAGAATTGCAAATAACAGGATGGTTATATTATATATATTTTTGTTACATGGTATAATCAGAAGCAGAATTGCAAAAAACAGAATATTTTATTTAAAACAATACCATCAACTGATGAGAATATAGTATAAATAACTTAACATTCGATCAAGAAAAATGGAAGCCAATAATAAAATTAAGCAAAATATTAAAAGTCAGATAATATATTATTTATTATCAAAATAAATAAAAAGACTTCTTAGACTCATTCATTATACGTTTAAGTTTAAAACATCAGATAAGTTCTTACTTACCATCAAACCTGTCATATTTCAAAAGGCCATTAGCTTCTAGCATAGGAGTGATACTTGATGTAGGATCTTCAACATCATTTTCACCATCACTTACTAGTTCTTGCTTAAGTTTGGTGTCTAACCAATCATTGACCAGTTCCTGAGCTAGCAATAAAACAAAATATCTTTCTAATATTTGAATGATTCAGAGGTTTTCTTATTTCAATAAATATTAATTGAGCACCTATCATGTGTTTCTTTTTTTTTTAATTTTTTATTTCATAATATGTTCAAATTTACAGGACAGTTAGAAATACAAATTTCATTCAGAGAACTCCAACTTACCCTAACCCCTGCCAGATATTCACACCCACCAATTTAAGTTTTTGACACATATGTCATACCGTTCTATTTATGAATCCATTTTTGAATATTTGTATGTCGGTTATACATATCATGTGTTGAGTTCTTTTCGTAACTAGATGCTGGGAATATATTAGTGAACAAAACAGGAAAAACAAACTCTGCCACCATGATGTTTATATTCTAACTGGGGAAGAGCAACAATAAATAAGTCAGAGAAAAACATACAGGGACATTAAATGTGGCCTACAAGAAATGGAAGATGGGTATTGCAGTTTTAAACTATGTGGTCAGAGACGGTCTCACCAAGAAATGCCTGAGCACTGAAGGGTAGTAGGTAAGGGAGTGAGCCATATGGATATGTGAAAGAACATTATTCCTTGCAGAGGGAAAGCAAGTACATAGGCAAGAGTGTGTCTACAGCTCTGGAGAAATAGCAAGGAGGCCAGTGGCTAGGGAGTGAGTGAGAAGAGGGAGAGTAGTAGGAAATGAGATGGAAGAGGTCATGGGAATTGGGTTGTTTAGAACAGTGATTCTCAGTCAGGAGGGATTTTGCCCTCCTGGTGTAGATGGTGCTACTGGCATCTAGTGGGTAAAGGCCAAGATGCTGTTAACATTCTATATTGCACAGGATAACCCTTTAAAAGACCTAATTATCTGGCCCAAAATAGGAATAGTGCTGAAGCTGAAAAATCCGAGGTTAGACTCTCGAGTCCATTCTAGGTACTCTGGCTTTTACTCTGAGTACAATGGGAAGTCACAATTTTACGAGGAACACTCTGACTATTACGTTGAAATAAACATTAGGAGGAAAAGCACAGGAGCAGGGGACACCAATTGGGAGACAAAGGCAATAATCCGAAACATAGGTGTCAAATAGGTATTGGCTAAACCAGTCTGTTTCAGAGGAGAGGTCCAAGCTGAAGAAATAAATGTGGCAGCTGTCAGCATATAGGCAGTATTTAAAGACACAGTAGTGGATGAGATCACCAAAGGAGGAGGGTAGATAGAGAAGAGATTCAAGGACTGAGCCCTGAGGAATTCTGACATTTAGGGACACAGAGATCAGGAAGAGGCAGCAAAGCAGGTTGAGAAGGAGAGGCCACTGAGTTCGGAGGAAAATCAGAGTACGATGTCCTAGAAGCCAACTTCCATTGCGATTTCTTGGTGATATTCGGAAAATCTCCTTGAAATATATAGATATGGAAAAGATACTAGTTCAGCATTACCTTTCTCATTATTATCATTATCAAACAACTGTTAGGGAATGGGGAGTTTCTATATACTAAATGCCTCTTCTCATTTAATACAGATAGAGATGCATGAGAGATAAAATAAAAAAAAGTGAATCAAAATAGTAGAAACTGTGAGAAGAATACAAGCAACAAAAACTATAGACATTCAGAGGAGAGTGGAGAAAGGAAGCAGATGTTTACTGAATAGCCTTGTGTACAATAATTCAGACATTTATGTATATAATCATTCTGACTTACTAAATGTTGCCACTTGTAAATGTGGGTTTACTATGAAGTGTCCCCCGCAAAAAACAAAGAACTGGTAATTGCCCTTGGAAGGTTAAACTGTAGGAAGACCGCATTTTGGATCAGAGGGGAGGTATACAAGGGTACCTTAAAGAAGAGTTTTTCAAAGTATGTTCCCCAGAATGCTAATTCTTATAGGAAATTAATACATGTTAGATGAAAGGAGTTAAAAGACTATAAACCTTTGAAAACCATATTCCATCCATATGTGAGTACTTCCTAAAGTAGATCACTAGTTTCTTAGGGTATTAATAGGTATTCATGGATAAAAAGTTTCATGGTCTAGGAAGCTTGGGAAAGCTTGGGATAAGTAAACACTTCCTTTTGACTACAGGACTTCTTAGAATCTTTAATAAGCTAATGTATATTATGTGTCCCTAGTGGCAGGGTGGGAAGTGAGATGGATAACAGAATCAACTTCTTTTCTCCATCTCCAGTACTGTCAATCACCTGACCAAGAGCCATTATCTCTCACCCAGATCTCAGCAATAGCTTCCCATTGGTCTCTCTTTTACCCTCTCATCCCTGTTTCCTTTCCTTTATCTATTCTCTGTAAGTTTTAAAAATTATCATATTAGTGCTCCACTTAAACCCCTTTAATGGCGGGTAGGCCACAGTGGCTCAGCAGGCAGAGTTCTCACCAGCTATGCTGGAGACCCGGGTTCGATTCCTGGTGTCCGCCCATGCGAAAAAAAAAAAAAAACCTTTTAATGGAGTGAAGAAAATGTTCTGAAGTTAGTTGTGGTACTGGTTGCACAAGTCTGAATATACTAAAAATCAGTAAATCGTACACTTTAAATGGTGAGTGGTATGATACATGAATTAGGTCTCAATAAAGCTATTACAAAAAAAATACTACTGATATCCTATCATACTTGAGATAAAACCTAAACTCTTCTCCCAGGCCTATAAGTCCCTATGTGAACTGTCTTCTGCTCACCCCTGCAAGCTCGAGCCACAGTGGTCTTCCTTTAGTTTTTCAGGCATACCAAACTTGTGGCTGCTTTGGGCTCTTTACTCCATCTTTCCCTCTGCCTGGGTGGCTTTTTCCCCTGATCAATACTCAGCTGGTTCCTCCTTGTTATTCAGGTTCAAACTTTACATTATCTGATCACTACCTTTACAATATATATATATTTTTTCCAGCAAGGGCATGATCATTTGTTTTGAATTTCTTTATCCCCACACTAAAATGTCTACCCCATTACAGCAATGGCTTTCTCTCTCTTGTTCATAACTTGTACCTACCGTGCCTAAAATATTGCCTGGTACAGAGTAGGAAATAAGTATATAACCGTTGACTAAATACAGGAATTAATCTGAATAAGTGAATATATTAACAATCCAAATGGAAGTGGGCTTCCAGAATATCAAACTCTTTGATTTTCCTCCTACTTCAATGGCCTGTCCTCAGTTTGGTTTGCTGGTTCCCCCTTATCTCTTCAATCCCTAAATGCTGGAGTTCCTTGGGCCATCAATGACTAAAATATTGAATCCCAGAGGTATAAACATTTTTAGGAGGTGGAGAGATTGGCTTTAGATCCCCCTCAGAAGGAATAAAATTATTTTATAAACTAGCAGTCAAATTTTCTGTATAATATTAGATAAAATTAACATGCTAACATCTGTGCCACAGGACTAATAAATAATGCTCACCAGATAACTGTTACATCAAACTGCCTTTGGATATTCTATTTCAGGGGACAAAATGGGTCTTAAATATATCTTTACTTATAATACTGTAGTAAGTTAGCTTCAGGGCAGTAGAAAGAAAAGCTTCTATTCTATGCTTTGAAATATAGTATGGGTTATGCTTTAATAAGTTGTATTCCAAAGAAATGTTTACATAGTGGTGAAAAATATATTCTCTCACCTTCTGCATAGGCTTCACTGTGATCCTCTATTTGTTCAGATGTTTCCAAATCTATGATTTGGTCACAAAGCCTTCTGCATAAATTTGAATTTCCAGCAGAAAATGTTTTTGAAACTGCAAATTCTGAGGCTTTCTCCACTCTCTTCAATATTACAGAAAAAAAAAAAATTGAGATGACAAGCAATTTGTTCAGAGTTAGAGAATTTCTTTCCTATTCAAGAAACTGATTTTCTATGAGATACTTTCATTTTTTCCTTTTTAGAGGAACTCTGAGGTTTAAAGATACCAGATCCCAAATAATTTTCTGTTCATTATTGATATAATAATTGCAATATTTTACCAAGTTCAAATTTTTTATATTGCACAGGTTATTTAAACTTTAGATAACTTTTGTTTAGAGAATTAGTAATGGAATCTTGAGACAGGGGTAATATATTTTAAATACATTATAATATTTCTATGCCACTAGAACTTGCATATGAATATAACCAGAGGCAGAATAATTACATTTCCTCAAATCACTACCCCTGAAAGGAATCCCCCCATCATATGTCAGGAAAACCGTAGGTTCAATACAATTGGGACAAACAGGGACTGAACTGTGGTCATGCAGAATGTTTTAAATTCAACAGTGAAAGTCTAATAACAACATGGCCAAATTCATGAGGTTAGCAATGGAATTGAGGAAGTTGGGCAAAATATCTCAGCATTTTGGTTCACCTGAACCGTACAAAAGAATTATTTTAGAACTAAACCCCTGAGCTTTCCCTCCCCCTAAAGAGCTGCTTTCTCCCACAAACCTGCTGCACCGCCTGTCTTCCAACTCAGGTAGTGACAACCACAATCTCAGTTTCTCAGAACAAAAACCTCGGAGTCCTTCTAGACTCCTTTTTACCTCTTCCCCTTTCACCCCATACACAATCTGTCAGGAAATGTGTTGACTCTATCTTCAAAATATATTCAGACCCCTTCTCCTCACCTCCAATGCTATCACTCTAGTCTAGAGCACCATAATTTCCTGATGAGTTTTCTACAATAGCCTCTTGCCACAAAAGCCAGAGTGAAATTAAGGCCATAACGTGCCATAACTCTGCTCAAAACCCTCCAAAGGCTGACTATCTCATTCACAATAAAAGCCAAAGTCCATCCTTATAGCATGCTTCAAGGTCCTATACTGTGAGGCCCCTCGAGGAGAGCTTTCCAAACTCCTCCCCTGCTACTCTTCCTTTTCCTCAATCTACCTCAGCCACACCACCTCCTTGTACACTGCTTCTCAAAAAAACCAAGCACATTTCCACTTCAGGGTCGTTGCATGTGTTACCCCTCTACCTGGATTGCTCTCTCCCAGATATCTATATGACCCTTTCTCTCACTTCCTTCAAGTCTTTGAGAAGCCTTCTGGATTACCAATTTTCTTACTCTGCTTTGACTTTCCGGATAGAACCTATCGAGATATGGTGAATTACCTATTGTGTCGTTTATTGTCTCCCTACCCTCTCCCCGTATAACATAAGCTCCTTGAGGGTAGGGATTTTTGTCCTCTTCACTAGTGAATCCCTAGCTTCAAGAATGCTTGGCACATAACAGGTGCCCAATAAACAGCTGTTAAAAGAATGTATAGGGCGGCTGCCGTGGCTCAGCAGGCAGAGCTCCGACCTGCCATGCTGGAGGTCTGGAGTTCGATCCCTGGTACCTCCTGCCCATATGCAAATTAAAAAAAAAAAAAAAAAAGAATGTATAAATGACAGACCTTTGAAAAAACAAAAAGCTGCAATTCCCATAGTTTATGTTGTTGCTTGACCTATTTTTGAAAATGACTTCTCCTTTTGCCCTCTGTGGAAAGATTGGTAGTACCTTTGTCAAATAGGTTTTATTTTCTAAGTTATCATGGGTACTTAGATACCCATAGTTTGTCATCATGGTTTCATATATTAAGTTCAAGTTAGACAGAAGTAGAGGAATAAAGCTGAAAAATCAAAGAGTTATTTAAAGAAGATACAGAAAATCGACCACAAAGGAAAACTTATGAATCACAAGGAAATGTGATCTAATCAGGATTAGAGAAAAGAAAATATCATTCACTCTTATGCGGTTACTCTGGAGAGACCAAGGCACATTATTTTTCACAGCCTCTGAAGTACCCAAATTCATCTTGGTGGTATATATCATTTATTGGATGGTCACAATATGCTTGGTACAGTGCCCTTTCCTTTAGAATCTTAAATTCTAAGATGACAGGACAAATTTCACATACACTGTATATATTAGTGTATGTATGCACATTTACAGAAATAATTTACAAGTAAACCGATTATAATTTTTTAAAACTAACATCTACAAACAAAAAAATAAACAACAGAAAAGGTTTGTAGATGTGATCCATTCCTGTGGATGTAGACCTATTATGGATGGGACCTTCTGATTAGGTTATCTCAATTGAGATGCGACCCACCTTGAATGAGATGAGTCTTAATTCTTTTACTAGAATTGCTTATCAAAGGATGAAAGACAGAAAAAAGTCCTAGAGAAGATGAGAGAAAAAATACAGAGAAACCAGAAACTGAAGCAATAAAACCCGAGAGAAAAGGGCCAGGAGACACTGCCATGTGCTTCCCCATGTGACAGAGGAGTCTGGATCACTAGCAGCCTTCCTTCAGGAAGAAGGTATCATCCCATTGATGCCTCGAGTTGGACATTTTTCACAGCCTCAGAATTGTAAGCTTATAAGTTAATAAATACCCAGTGTAAAAGCCAACTCACTTTGGGTATACTGCATTTCATCAGTTTTATCAAACTAAAACAGTAAACCTCACTTAGCTCCTCAGGCTATGAGTGAAAGAAATAACTCTGTGATATCAACCCATCTGAGCTGGAAATTTGTATAGCTTCTTCAAAAGAGGAGGTAGAAAGCTTGAGAGTTTAGAGGAAGAAAACTGATTATGGTACTAAAGAAAGAGTAGAGTCTACAGCTGTCAAATAAAGGAGTAAAGAGAAATGTTTTCCTGGATCTAACAGAAGAAGAGTTTGGGATTATCACTGAAAATCAAGACTATGGGAAAAAAACAGCAAATAAGTAATGCTAAGATGAGAAATAACTTTTCTGCTTGTTTTAAAGGATCACATCCTTACTATTTTTTCCCAAAATAAGTATGTAAGAGATAAGGAAAGGTCAATCCTAAATTATATTTCAGTAACATAGTCTTCCAGCAAACCCTGATTCAAAAGGCTAGCCCTTTTCCCAGTAAAAACTTCAGTTCTCAAGAAGTTCAGTTGTTGGGATTTTGGTCCCATATACGACATGTGGAATAAACAACTAAAGAACGATTCTAAGATAATACAGTGTGATTCAAAAAAAATTACACATCTTCAAAAGTTTATTATTCAGTAACTAGGTTTTATATAGCATATAATTTATAAAGTTCGATCACTGTTATTTCTAAGATCTTAAAAGTGTTCAGTATGTGCTCCTTGTGTCCCAAGGCACACATTAATCCCATGCCTACTCCAGATCCTTTGTAGCCTATCACCATGAATGACAGAAACAGAAGCCACAATGCACTCCATTTCCTCAAGGCCAGGAGGTACAGCTATACCACATACAGCAATAGTTTTGTGAGTAATATATTTTTGAAAATGTCCAATTATTTTTTAATTACCCTGTTTAGGAATAAGTGCTTACATGTAGGACTGCCAATAATTCCAAGGGAAAAAGTATTAGAGGATAAGATTAGGTGGTTAAGGTGGGCGAGCAGGTGTTGTTCACCGAGTGTGGCATCTCAAACTGAGCTTTAAGAGGATAGAGATTGGCCTCCAGGAGAAGAACACTCCTAGTTGGGGGATCAGCATGAGTTAAAGGAAATGGTAAAACTTTCTGATGGAAGGGAATGTGAGTAGCCTAATAGAAGTCATACAGGTTGGTTGATAGTACAGGTAGGTTGACAGAGGGCTTTAAACACCAATGTGGTATTTAGGGAGTTTCACCTAATGTCACAGAGACTGCTGGAACAAGAGTAGAGAACTGACACAATGAAAATGTTTTTTAGAAAGCTCAATCAGAAGCATAATGTACTGGAGTACGAAGATTAGTTAGTCTGATTCAAGAAGCATAATGCATTGGAGTAAGAAGATGAGTTAGTCTATTAAATCAGGATGAGGATGAAGGGTAAATCATGGTGTATTGCCACCTTTGGGGTGAGCTGCCCCCAGGGCTCACAGTTCTACTCCAGCTTCCAACTGATTCAGAGACTTCAACATCCCTGAGGATGACTCACCAACATATCAGTCTCAAGGTCTGTTTGATTTCTTGTGTTCCATCAGTCACCCACTTCCATTCCATTTTGGCAACCATTCACATGGTCACCCTTAACCATGTCACACCAAGTTTTCTGCTGCTCAAACCAAACTTAGATAATCTCCTCTCCAACATCAACCTCCTATCTATCTCCCTCTGTCACTCTTTCTCCTCTTGCTACATTGATGTTGTTCCTCAAAGTCTTCTAGTCACTGTTCACCTCCCTCTTCTTCCAACCTATCAGTCCTCTCCTGCCCAGCTTTTATCTTCAACTACTTTCTTATATCATCCTCAAAATCCTTATCCTCTTGCCTTTCCAATGAAAAGTCTCTAAAGCTTGATCAATCTGATCTATCATAAAAAAATTATAGTTACCCACTTCAACCAGGTCCTCAAGGCTGCTAGGAAATACTCTTTCTGTTCTAAAGAAAGGCTTTCTCAACTTCATCCTGTTTTCCAAGCCCTTTTCATATACTGTCACTCCCTTCCACATCACAACGTGTCAGCTGATTCTGAGACCATGGTCCACTCAAGTGGATTTGAAAATCTGAGGTAGTAGAAGAAGCAAGCAAAAACAGTGTTACAGAAAAGATTATAGAGGGGAAACTTTCTAAAATAAAAAGGTGATAACTATATCAAACTTAGCTTTAAAAAGTTTAAGAACTAAGAAGAGACTACTGGATTTGACCAGGAAGTCATTAATGACAAAAGTTTCTGTGGCATGGTAAGAAATAGAAATCTCAGGAAAATAATGGTGGAGACAAGAGGATAATAAAATATGAAGGCAAGAAGTCCAAACAAAGAGGTTGGATAAGAAAAGAAAGTAATGACATGGCATTCAAAGTGGACTTTAGGAGTCAAATGAGGACTTACTGATTTTTTTCAAGATGAGGGGAATTGAGGGCAGAATGGAGAAGGAACTACTGCAGACATTTTAGAGAAATGTGAAAAAAAGGACGATTAAAAATCTCATGGAGGCAAGTTGGCTATTGCATGGAAGAAGAAAATGGTGTAGACAATTCTGAGCAGAATTTTACCTTCCTGCTTTTGTAAATCTCCCTCTTTGAAGGAGATGATAACTAGATGTGCAACTAAGCCCTGCAGGTGGCACTGGGATTTTCAACACTGACACATACACTAGGCTTTGAAACTGAGGAGTGACCTTCCCAGAGGGTAACCGCTAATGATGGGGGATCCATTTTAGTTGTCTTCTAAGTCAGGCCTTCTCCAGAAGCCAGGAAGCCTTCCCTGGCCCCATCTAACTTAGCCCTGCTTATCATTTGCTACCATTATACCTCTTAGTTCCCCCATCAGCTTTAAGAAGTTGTTTATTCTCCACTGGACCATAAATTCTGGAAGAGCACAGACTGTATCCACCTGTGCACCACTTTATCTCCAATGCCTAACACAATGGGCTAGTAGACAGCAGGCACTTTTTAATTAGATATTGGCTGAATGAATAAATGGTTTACAGTTATTATATCTGCCTAGACTCCAACTGGCTTATAGCTTACAATGCCTGTAAATTTGGCTAAGCGATAACTCTTCAAAATACTATCATAGAGAAGAATATCTTCCCAGGAAAATGCTACATGATTTTGAAACGTGGCATATAAATGAACTGAATATGGCAAGTTGCCCAGTTGACACTCAGAGTCATGTACCTGAAGTGATTTAATTGCACTTTCAACTTAAATGGTACATGGACTCAAAAATATACATCTTAAGTGTGGAAGAGATCTCAGTGGTTATTTAGCCCACTCTCACCTTCACTCAATGCTCAAACCTTCTTCATCAGCCCTAATAGTAAGTGGTTACTTAGACACCACTTGAATACCTCTAGTCATAGAAAATCCATTTCTTTATGAGAATGATCATTCCATTTTTGTTTAGCTTTAGTCATTAGAAAATTCTTACTATGGTGGTTACTTAGACTCCACTTGAACACTTCTAGTTATAGAAAATCTATTTCTTTATGAGGATGATCATTCCATTTTTGTTTAGCTTTAGTCATTAGAAAATTATTACTATGATGCTCACATAGCTTTAATCCATTGGTCCCCAAGATCAATGTAACCATAGTACATTCTTAAGAGTACTTCAAAGAGGCTACCACATCCTGTCCCAAGGCTTCACTTTCCTTTTTCCTTTAATCCTTCTTCATTTGATCCTCATGGCATTTGAAAAAGCATGTCTAGTTCTCTTTTCTTGTCATTCATACTTGAACACTTTCATGAGAAACAAAAGAATGAAAAAATACTAAAAAGAAACTAATGTAACATATATATATATATAGTCACATGGATTCACATAAAACAGCAAAATGGAGGCCTACTAAGTACTATTTTTTCCATCTGATTATGTCTCATTCTTATTTCTCTATTTAAGTTTAAAATGACCTTACCTTAATCCAGTGTTCCACACTGTCAGGGTCAAAAGCAGGCTGCAGATAATATATACAAAATATTAATACCCAGCTTTATCTTCATCAACTTTGCCATTTTAATCTATAATTCTGACTAAAGCATTTAGAAAAGTACCTTTCATTAGTTCTCCAAAGCATTTCATTGGAAAGCTCGGCCTTGATTAGCAATATAAGCCTTCTCTGGGACATTGATTGCCTGTTTTTACCTCTTGATTGGGCCTCACCTCCAGAGATTCTGGATTAATTGATCTTGGGGAGGGCCCGGCATCAGCAGTATTGAAAGCTCCAGAGAGTTAAGAACCAAGACTGAGAAACACTAAGTTTAATACCCCTCATAAAAACTCAAACACTGATTAATGAGCCAGATTATCCAAATGTCATGGAGTCAAATGGTATTGGAGACGAGTATGTTCCTCTCCTCAGCCCCCTCTTCAGAGGAGTAGCCTGTAGCAAAAGGGGGTGGGGTAGGATGACACATAATCAGTCCTACTTTATTTTTTAGCAAAGCAGAAATGAAATAGAAATCAAGCAAATCTTCACTCAGGTCAGACAATAATAACCTGAAAGCAGAAATCAGACCATTAGGACAGCTTCTTTTTCTTCACTTTCTGTAACTCCCAGCAGCATGCAGATTTCTCTCTGATAGTTACTTAACAAATAATTATTTTCTTTGCTAATAATTCAGTGGCTTAATAATAAATAAGGAAATATCTAAGTGGCTTAATAATAAATAAGGAAATATCTAAACTAGTATACTGACCCTTGGAAGTGGGAAAGGTATAATACTCTTTCACTTACATAATACTTCACCTTCAAAGCACTTACAGATATTAACACAGCTATAATGCTGAGTAATTTTTTCACTGCAACAAAGAGCTGATCTTATTAAAGTAAAACTGAACTTCCAAGGGCTTTTTTTTTTTAACCTTTTTATACTTAAAGAAGCAGCAACAATAAGCACTAGCAGCAAAAAGTCTTTATTTTGGAGACAATTAAGAAATTGTCCCAAATTTTTACCTCTCATCATCAAGTCTGTATTCATAAGTCATTTTGAATTCAATCCATTATGCAATTTGTTTATCACAATGGAGGAGACTCAGTTTCCAAGTCTAATGCTCTAGTCGACACCCTCCAGTATTTGGGGCAAGCTATTCATCAAGTGAAATATGCCAGTGCATTATTTAGTTAGTATATTTAGAATAAACTGCAAAAACAATTGCTTGGTGCCCTAACTAAAGCCTCATGTCTACCGAATTTTTTTAAAGGGTGAAAACAGCTGATGAAATTGCAATGAAGCTGAAAACTGAGAAGCCTCTATATTTTGGTACTCATTTACATTTAAAGCATTTATTTTTGTAACTGTTAAAAAGGTAGTCTGTAAAAAGCACACACCGTGTGACTGTAACTTTGCACGTCACTGACCTACCTATGTTTGAAGTTTAAAATGAGGTTATCAGTTTTTCTTGTTTTCTGATGCTAATTCATCAAAAGAGGTAACAGTTATGAAGAGGATCTATGTTTCCAAGGTAAGTTTAATTTATAAATTCCCATGTGAATTAAGGGTTGCTATATTCAATATCAACTTGCGTTTCTCTGAATTCAAGCTAGATGGGTTATGTAAAACTGGAAGTAGTGGAGCACGAGGCAGAGAATTTAATGTGAACACACGACCACCACCACCAAATAAAGATCAGTTCCCCCTGATTTGCAAACATAAAAAAAACAAAAGAAATGTACTGGGACTTCCTAAAATTGCGTGTGTGATGGGGAAGGAGGGGAGGAGATTGTGAACGAATGCCTTTCAACGGGATGGACATTACCAGACCTCTATGTTTTGAGAAAACAGGGCCCACCGAAGTCTTAAGATACCCATACTAAGAGGCTTCTAGGACCTCTTCACTCCAGGCCGTGCCAGCCCGCGGCGTTGAAGGAAGCAGCGTCCTAGATAAGGATGCCTCTGGGAGAAGAAAGAGGAAGCACAAACCACGTAGTTGCCGATTCTGGGGTCCGGCAACGCCTTGGGCGGATCCCCACCCCCGAAAGCTCCCGTTTGGAATCACCTTGGGATTCGGCTTCCTTGTGAACCGTTCCCAGCGATTCGGCCCCGTCCTCTTCTTTGAGGCGGACCTTTCCTGGGGCGCCAGTAACATTTTCCAAGTTCAGGTCCGACTTTGGCGAAAACTGCACTAAACGCTTCTTTGCTCAGGCTCCTTTTTGGGTCACAACTGGGAGTTGTAGTTCCTACGTCCGAAAGGAAGGTAAGTGTCGCAGACCGCTGAACCACTACCCCCAGGAGGCTTTGCGCAGGTGGGACGCGTTGGCTCAGTTACCCATGGCAACGGCAGCGGTCTTTACGCCTCTTGCCGCCCGCGCTCGCTTTGACACCGCCTTTGCCTTTTACAGGCGCAGTGTGATGACGCAATACTCCCTGATTGGCTCCGCATCGGAGGCGGTGGCTTGGGGGGGCGACGAATTCGGCAAGCCGGCCACGTGATTACGAACTGTGAGGAGTTTTAGGGGTCTGAAGGCCAAATAAATTGTAAAGTTGGCAGGTAAGTGCCCCCTTTCCCTGCTGTTGTGGGGACTGCCAGAGATGGAGGAGTAGCGTCGCACCCAGACGCTTCCTGGTTTGTTGCGGTAAATGTAACTATACTCCCGCCACATTTCTCCTTCCTTTTTCTGGATTTTGGTCTCTTAAATCCAGATTATCCCAAATCGTGTTAGTTTCGCCGAATCTCTAAGAGGAAATGACTTTCTTTCGGCCCGTCTCTGCTCAAGGATATTATCAGCCCGAAGTTTTTGCTGGACTGCTCCGGAGACTTTGGATGGATGGGACTCTTTGCATCCCTTCCGCAGGCGTCTTTCCATGTCTTGAGCCCCGGTGATGGCGCTGAGCGAAAATAAATTCATTCTTTTGGCTGAAGCCTAGATATTCCCAGGACAGTCCATTCTGAAGTACATGGGCTTAGAAGGCCTGCCCATGATTTCGAGCAGAGGCTCTATTCAGGAGTTTTGAATCCAGCTACTTAGGCAGCATGTTTAAAAACTCTCGAACCCTTAGTTTACCTATTAGCAAAATGGAGGTGTAATACCTAAAATAATTGGAGCGTTATAACCATTCAAAACCAATGAATGTAAAGTGCTCTGCCCAGAAAATGTGAACTATGGTAATCTTGAGACTGGCGAAAATGAAGTCAGGGAAGTCCTACTCGTAGACTGTTGCAAATCCCTAGGGCTGTTTACAAACTTAGTGTCCATCGAAGGGATAATGATTGAGTAAATTGTTACATCATACTATGCAGAATCATGAGGTAGTTATTTTATTTTAAAAGGGTAAGTTATCTCCATGTCTCTTCTTTAGGAAAGATATCCATCGTGTATTACTGGGAGAAAAGCAAATTGCAGAGAACTGCATGTAGTCTATTATGTTTCTATGTTTGTAAAAGAAAACCATGTTCAGAAACATCCCTTTCCATATACAAGTATGTTTAAAATGTTGGTATGAATACGAAGAAAGATTGTGGAGGCTGGGAGGATGGATAGCAGCAGAGGAGGGAGATAAGGGAAAACAAGAACAATAAAAACATAGCAAAATGGAAATATTACTATAAAATTATGTCTTAATATTAACAGATAATATGTAAATACTGCATATGCTTATGGATGAGATAAACCTATTAGGGCACCAGCCTATGATTTAAGTCTTGGCTCTGCAGCCTACCAGCTGTGGCATTATTAACATGTTTCCTCATTCCAAAAACAAATAATAGCATCTATCTTATGCAGTTGATTTGAACATTAACCAATTTAATATGTAAAGAACAGTACTTAATACATAGTAAGTACCCAGTAAATTTTAGTTGCTACTATTAATCATTATGTTTTTTAATAGGTGAGTTTAATTTGTTACTTTTATTGTGATTACTGACATATTTGCACTGATTTCTACCATCCTATTTTGTGTTCTGTATTTTTCATGTAGTTTTTAGGTCTCCTTTTCTCTTTCTTGCTTTCCATTGGATATATCATCTCCAACCTTCCCAATGGATTTGGAAACTATGCATTCTGTCACTAATCTTTTAATGGTTGTTTAAAAATTTTTAACACCCATACTTAAAATTTAATATTATTTTGTATCTCTGTCCTTTCAAACAGTATAAGGATTTTAGAATGCTCTGTCTCCAAATAGGCTCCTTCTCATCTTTTGTTATTGTTTTCTAAAATTTTAGGGCCCATCATTCCATGTGTCTTTCTGAGTCAGCCGAGTGCACCATATTGTTTAGAAGTCCTTCAGGCTTTTCTGTGTATTTACAAACAGTGTAAATAGAGGTGGGGGGTATGGGTGTGTATTTATATATGTACACAGATTTTCTTTCATAAAAAATGTGATCACCTAAGCTTGGTGTTTTTCACTTAACATATTGTGGGACATTATTCCATGACAATATGTGGAGAATCCATCTAAGAAGCATTTTAAATTCCTTCTCTCTTGAGAAGGAATGATTTACCTATGAATAAAATTTGGCCTGGCCAATTGGCAAAAATTCCAGAGGAGTGGTACTTGCTGTAGAGATGCAATGAATTATTTGTAAAGTGTTGAATAGTGACATTTTTCAAAGAATCCACCATGCGTATTTCTCAAGTTCTGTAGTGTATTTTAAAAATAGGGTCCAGGATTTATTTCACTGAATAATAATTATTTAGCAATATCCAACAAAGTAGTTGATAGTTTTCTGATTTTTTTTTCTGTTGTATCTATGGAAGTTGGAAGGTGCATCTTTATTTTTTTTTTAAAGAAATTTTTTTTTTCTCTACGTTATAAAAGTCATGTTCATGGTGGGCCACAGTGGTTCAGTAGGCAGAGTTCTCGCCTGCCATGCCGGAGACTCAGGTTTGTTTCCCCATGCCTGCCCATGCCAAAAAAAAACATTATGTTCGGTTGCTTGTGGATTATACATATGCTCCACAGAGGTTCTCACATCTGTTTGAACATAATGTAAGAACAAGTTGGAAAATAAAAATCTCTCATTATCCTGCCACTCAGAGATAATCTATATCTTTTGAAATATATTCTTCCATATATGTTAATAAACACCAGAATGCTATTTTGAGTCTGTTTTCTTCACTTAACAACATGTTAGAAAAAGTTCCTATATTGTTACATATTCTCTCAAATTAAAGACAAAAAAACATGGATCAAATCAGTATAGCCTAAGCATTGTGACCTTTCTCTATATACATTTTCAAGATTGAGAATGAGCCTGAGGATCAGAGGCTTTATGGTGCTCTTTCCACGATTAGTCTTTTACCATCTGACCTTCTGTTTGGTTTTTATCAGCTCAAACAAACATCTATCACTGAATGTGAATTTGGTTGATAACATGATAATGCTCTGACTTGAGGGAAGAATATTTCATTCTCTCTGTGTTTTTCCTCATTTCCTTATTCCTGATACCTAAAAAATTTGTAGATGGAGAGAGGAGTAAATGTGCTACCATTCATTTTTTTTTGTAGGTGGCTTTCTTTGCAAAATGCTTAGCTTTTAGATATCATAAGAGTTGCTTCTAAATTTAAGACTCTTTTCTTATCAGGACTTAGAGAAATCACTTAGGATGAAGCTGAGTCTTATCAAGGTAGTTAATGGCTGTCGCCTAGGAAAAATAACAAACCTGGGTAAAACTGGGGACCGCACCATGGACATTCCGGGTTGCCTTTTGTACACCAAGACTGGCTCTGCCCCACATCTGACCGATCACACACTGCATAATATCCACGGAGTTCCAGCCATGGCTCAGCTCACATTGTCATCACTGTAAGTGTTGGACTTAATGGTTCAAAGTTAACTCTGATAGCAGTTCCTTATAAGGTGTAGCAAAGAGAAAGATTTATTATTCTTATGTGTAAAAATTGTAGATTGTAGAATGAAATCAGAAGAAAGAGATCTAATATACATCATCCTCATCCAGAAGCCACAGGCCAGACCTACATTTTAGATGTGCTTCAGTTTTCCTCCAAACTTCATGTCCCATACTGTCCTCATTGCCACTGCTCCCAGGGGTCACAGGACAGGAAATATTTCATGAGAGCTAAACTCAGAGTCTTGGGGCTGTCTCCTTGCACCAGCCTCAAAGTGGTTTCTTTCAACTACACATGAACTTGCTAGCACTACTTTTTCGAAACGGAGCTTGTGGGATTAGATCATTTTGTGTACTGTACATACTGAATTTATTCTTACTTTTTGAAGAATATGCTGTACAATCAAATAACTCTGTGGTATTATGTTACTAACTGATTTTGAAAGGACAGGAAGAAGAAGATTCAAGTATTCGAAAGCATTCAAATCTTTGCTAGTTTCTCAACTCACATAAACCATTTGCAAAGTGACTTTTTTTTCGGGCTAATGAACCCAGACTAGTGAGTTGGGACTTATGAATAAGAGTATCCTTTATTGTTCAAGACTACATTTACTATCATGTAGCTTATTTGGGTGAGGGCTTCAGTTATATAGGCTGTCTGGAGAATGATTTATTATTATGTTACATTTTTCTTTCTGATTTGCTTTCAGGGCAGAACATCATGAAGTCTTGGTAGAATATAAGGAAGGAGTTGGAAAGTTTATAGGTAAAAAATAAGTTATTTGTATGTGCCTTGTAATGTATGAATTTGGAGTTTGGAGGTGCAGTTGATTCTTTGACCTTTCATTCATATATTTTTTTATTCAGCAATTTAATAAGCATTCATTAAGCATGCAAGAACCAGGTATTAGGGGTTCAAAGATGAAAAGGAAGTAATTGTTGTCCCCATAGAATTAATTTACAGCCTACCTGAGGTAAAGATAAGCACACAGGTGATTTTAGCAGAATGTGGTTGACTGCATTTTCAGAATTAGGGATATGTACATGTATCACCAGAGCCTACAGGAAGAAACTCATAATTTGCTCTGGAATAAGTATGGTGGGAAAGCAGAGGAGTGACATTAAAGAAAGAGTTCTTGAGAGAGAAGAGGAGGGGAAATCTTATTTGGATCAAGGAAGAGTAGGAGTTAGCCAGGTCAAAAGGTGAGAGCAGAGGTGGTAGAGGCATTCTAAGCACAGAGCAAAGACCCAGCATGAGTACTGTATGGAGTATGTATGAAATCAAAAGCAGTCTCATTGTGCTTAGACATAAAACACAAGGCATATGGTGAATAGTTTCTGTACACCTATATTCTGCTATAGTAACAGCAATAGGATTTTATATGTAGATGTATGGGTCTATTTATTTATGAGAAAAGCTGCTTTGATCTGAGGCCAATTTCAATAATCAGCTTTAAAGTATACAAGCATATAATTAAGTAAAAGTGGTTAATTTAAGCTTTCTAATGATAATTGTAATCATTGCAATTGTGAAGAACGATGGAGAAATGCAGAGTTTTTTTAGTTTGCCTTATTTATTTGGTCTCTTTTCAGTGAAATAATCCAATTGATAATTTTAAAAATAATCTTGTTAATTTTTTTATTTTTAAAATGTGGGACAGCATATGAAATTTAAGTACATCTGGTTTATCAACATTTTTTTGGATTTTTTCATAAGTGATTGTCTTTTTGACAGAAGAACCAAAGAAACTCTGTCATCTTGAGTCAATGAAGCTTATTGAGAGTCAGGTCCATTTGCAGTATCATATAGCTTCCCTTTATTGGGCCCCTAGGAGACCATGATGTGAGTTGGCTTTATTATTGATGAGATTATCTTTTGAGCATATCATTTCATGTTATCAACAGCAGATTCCTTGGGTGATACTTGGATTTTAATACCTGATATTAAAATCTTCTCCAAAGAAAATCAAATGGGATTAACATGTTATTAAACACTTTCATTGTATCTCTGCTTTAAGATCTATCTTTCCTTTGTTGAAATTGATTGTCATTAGACGTAAACCTTAGCATTTCATCTTATAGCTTGGTAGGTTTCAGAGTAATCTTTTCACTCATGTTGCTAGACCATCTATAATTCTAAAATCAGGTACCAGCAATTTATTCTGATTAGAGTTGCTTTATCTAGCTGTACTCATTATGCAGATGTTTTCTGTTACAGGTCTGTATAATTGTTGATGTAAGTGCTTTCAAGTGTCTTTTTTATATCTGCACAGGCATGCCAGAATCACTCTTGTACTGCTCCCTGCACGATCCAGTCAACCCCTGCCCAACTGGCTATGTAACAAACAAGGTCTGTGTTTAGTTTGCTAAATGCTTCTAGAATGCAATATAACAGAAATAGAACAGCTTTTAAAAAGAATTTATTAAGTTACAAGATTACAGTTCTAAGGCATCCAAAGAGAGATACCTTGACTCAAGAAAGCTTGATCTGGAAGGCACATGGCTGATATCTCCTGGTCCTTGTTCCCAGTTCCACTGCTTCCAGCTTCTGATGCCAGTGGTTTCCTCTCTAAGTTTCTGTGGGCCTTCACTTAGCTCCTCTGGGACACAACTCTGGGTTCTGGCTTGTTTAGCATCTCATGGGAAGGCACATGGTCACATCTGCTAGGCTCTGCATCTCCAAGGGTCTGCTCTGTCTTTCAACACTCCAGGCATCTACAAGTGTCCAACTCTGAGCTTTCTCCAAAATATTTCCCCTTTTAAAGAACTCTAGAAGACTAAGACCCACCTTGAATGGGCAGAGTCACATCTCCAACTAGTCAAAAGTTCCAACCCACAACTAGGTATGCCACATTTCCATGGAAACAGTCCAGTCAGAAGGTCCCCCCTACAATATTGAATCAGAATTAAGAAAATATGGCTTTTCTGGGATGCATAACAATTTCAGACCAGCACAACGTGTTCTCAGAAGAGTCCGCAAGGCTGCAGCTTTGTCCCAGGAAGTTAGCCTGTTGTATCCCTCAGATGCAAGGGTCCCACTGCTGGGGATGCTGGCCCATTTCTAACCCAATGTATGGATATGGTGGAATAGAAAGGCTTATATGAGTTAGAGTAAGGTTCCCTAAAGATGGGTTTAAGGTGGGTAATGTATCCTCAGCTTTTTCATTGTAGCAAAATATTTAGAGTGGGAGGAGAGTCAAACACATGTCAAAATACATTGCCATGATGGGGAAAAATGGTAGTGTTCTAGTTTGCTGGCTGCCGGAATGCAGTATACCAGAGATGGAATGGCTTTTAACAAGGGGAATTTAATGAGTTGCTAGTTTACAGTTCTAAGGCTGAGAAAATGTCCCAATTAAAACAAGTTTGTAGAAATGTCCAATCAGAGGCATCCAGGGAAAGATACCTTGGTTTGAGAAGGCCGATGAAGTTCAGGGTTTCTCTCTCAAATGAGAAGGCACAGGTAGTATTTGATGTTATGCTTTATTTGCAGTTTTAATAGCCTCAGGAAGAGTAGGGAAAGTTGCTGATGAGTGTTATCACGTGTATATATAGTAGACCCTCAGTATAATAATGCTGGCTTTTTGAAAAGTTTTTGAAAAAGATAGGCCCACAGCCAGAAATCTTAACTAGTGAAGAATGCTATACAAAGATCTTCATTAAAAGTTTTGACCTAAGAGGTGGCCCCATAGCATAGTTCCTGAGGACAGTGAGTGTTCTGGCAAGGCTTTCCAGTATATACTGCACTCTCACTATTGATAATAACAATACATATTAATTTTACCTAAATTATTCTTCAGTTTTAAACCAAATTCTTTTTATCTTATAATTTGAATTAAAAAAAAATACTCTGTCTATTCCAGTTGCAAAAGAGTGAGGACTCATTTAAACAGTGTTCTCATGCCTTAGGACAGAATAAAGACTGTATGCGACCTCTCCATCTATATCCTCATTGAGCTCTATGGCAAGGAATTGCCGAAGAAGGAGCATTATATAAAGTAGTGATCCTCATATACCATGTCTTTGCACATAATTCTGTCTCTAACGCCCTAGACTGTGCTTTTGGGACAAAAACATGAGTTGAAATATTCTAGGCAGACAAATATATAATGGTGTGTTAGTTAGATTCAGTTGTCAACTTGGCCAGGTGAGCATACCTAGTCTTGTTGCTGCGGACATAAGCCAATGGTACGTGAACCTCATCTGTTGCTCATTACATCAGCAGTCGGCTAGGAGGCGTGTCTGCTGCAATGAGTGACGTTTGACTTAATTGGCTGGTGCTTAAATGAGAGATGGCAACATAGCACAGCCTAAGCAGCTCGGCATTCCTCATCTCAGCACTTGCAGCTCCGCCCAGGCCTTTGGAGATGCAGAAAGAAGTCACCCTGGGGAAAGTTGTTGGAACCCAGGGGCCTGGAGAGAAGACCAGCAGAGACCATCCTGTGCCTTCCACGTAAGAAAGAACCTCAGTGGAAAGTTAGCTGCCTTCCCTCTGAATAACTAACAAAATAAATCTCCTTTTATTAAAAGCCAATCCATCACTGGTGTGTTGCATTCCGGCAGCTAGCAAACTAGAACAAATGGTGTGGTAAATGATATATTATCTATAAAAGAGTAAGTAGAAATTGCTATAAAAGCTTAAAGGAAAGAGTGAGTGATGATGACCAAGAAGGTTTGAGGAACACTTCAGGGTAGATGATATTTTAATTGTATGTCATGAGGGATGTACAATATTTTATCTGGGAAAGAATTTGGGAAAGATATTTCAGTCAAAAGGGACATTGTGATCAAAGTCACAAAAATCAAAAGCCATGGTGTTTTCAGGAACATCAAGGTGGGGTGCAGGCAGGGGAGAATAGAAGACTGGCCTAGAAAAATGTAACAGAATTGTTGGGAACTAGCTGGAAAGCGGACTGATGTGGCTCTTGAAGGATTCTTTATGGGCTATGTAGTACATAGAGAATTTGGAATATAGAAAGGAAACATCTTATTAACCCACAATATCTAGGATATTGAATTACTACCATTTCCCCATTTGTAAAGAAGAATTAAATTCAGTATTGCTCTATCATTTTAAATTTTTTCTTTGTATTTGCATTTTGCTGTTGCTGATTCCTCATTTTCCTTCTCCATGGCAGTCTGTGTCTGTGTGGGGTGTTGGAGGCCGAGTGGAAATGACAGCTTCCAAGTTCATGGCAATTCAGCAAGCCCTTCAGCCAGACTGGTTCCAGTGCCTCTCAGATGGAGAGGCATCTTGCATGGAAGAAAATTCTGTAAAACGAGCCAGAAAGTCTGTTGACCGATCGCTTCTGTTCCTGGATAATTGTCTGCGACTTCAGGAAGAGTCAGATGTAAGGCTGCACTGCTGACTACTCCTTTCTCTCTGATTCTCACCTCTCTACATTCTGTGAGAACACATCCTATTTCTTTGCTCCCAACTTCTTAGTCTTTTTTATTGTCGCCTTTTTTTAAATTGTCCTGTTCTCTGGGATTCTATCCTCGGCTCTCTTCCATCACATTCCATATGTTCTTGCTGGGCAAACTTCCCTTAGTTCTTTGTTTGTTTGTTTTGTTTTGTTATTGAGATGAAATTCACATAACGTAAAATTAGCCATTTTAAAGGGAACAGCTCAGTGACATTTAGTGCGTTTACAATGTTGTACAATCACCACTTCTGTCTATTTCCAAAACAAAGGAAAACCCCCTCCCCATTAAGTAGTTGTGCCCCGTTTCCCCCTCTCCCCCTTCCCTGGCAATCACCTATCTGCATTCTGTCTCTGTGGATTTATCCATTCTGAATATTTCAGATGAGTGTTACCATAGAATATGTGACAATTTATCTGGCTTCTTTCCATCAGCGTAATATTTTTGAGGTATATACATGCCGTAGCATCTATTAGTACTTCATTTCTTTCTATGGTTGAATAATATTTATTCCATTGTATATATGTACCATACTTTCTTTGTTCATTCATCTTTTGGTGGGCATTTGGCTGTTTCCGCCATTTGGCTACTGTGAATAGTGCTGCTGTGAACATGTATGTATATCTATTTATTTGAGTACCAGTTCTCATTTCTTTTGGGTATATACCTAAGAGTGCATTTGCTGGGTCATATGATAATTCTATGTTTAACTTATTGAGTAACCAGCAAATTGTTTTCTACAGTAGCCGAACCATTTTACATAAGGTTCATGAATGAGGGTTCCAATATCTTTACATCCTCTCCAACTTCTTATTTTCCTTTTTTTAAAATTACAACCATCCTAGTGGGTGTAAAGTAGTATCTTATTGTGGTTTAGATTTGCATTTCCCTAGTGACTAATGATGTAGAGCATCTTTTCACATGTTTATTGGCCATTTATGTATCTTTGGAGAAATGTCTATTTAAGTCCTCTGCCCATTTTTTAACTTCTCTTTAGTATTAATTGTTAAATGATTATTAAATTACATGAATAATCAAGGTAATTCTTAGCTTCAGAATTACATAACTACTTAGGTCATATCATTGGGATATCCCTCATGTACCTCAAATGCAAAAGTAACCAAACCGATTATCTTATCACTTCAAACCGTTCCTCCTTTACCTTTTCCTCAATCCTTATCTCAGTTCATGCCATCTACTAGGTCACTCAGCCCAGAGATTTCAATCTTTCACATTTAATATCCACTTATTCACCCTTCCTTAATTCTGCCTTCCTAAATATCTTCAGAATTGCCTCCTCCTCTCCACCCTTCTTATCACCACCTTAAAACAAGATATCACCTCATCCTCTCATAGGTAGACATTTACCTTTTAATTGTTCTCTCTTCCTCCATCCTCATTTCTATACAATCCATCTTTAACCCTGCTATCAAAGAGATCTTTGGTAAGGTACAAATAGGAGCTGGTTATCTACTTAAAAGAATTTAATGACTGTCCACTTCTTCTCTTACATGGTATAGATGACCTGCTCTGATCTGGCCTTTCCCTATTCCTTCACACATTACACATTGCTCTCTCCCATGGCCTCCAAGCTAGCCAGTTCCCTAAGATGTTATTTTATGCCACTATACTTGTCAATAGACTTCCTTCTGAACTATTTCTTCTTTTCTCCTGCCATATTCCTTCCCTTGTTTCCAGATCAACTCATTTCATTCCACTGTGAAACTGCCCATGAGTCTTTTCCAGGAAGAGTAGTTTTGTTCGCCCTTTGCCAACACTTTAATTTGTATATAACTATACTGTAGCCCCAATCGTATTGTATCGCAATGATTTTTTTTATGTGTTTAACTTTATTAGACTGTGACCTCAACTCAGTTTCTGTGTCACATCTTTTCTGTCCTCATCAGATAAACACGATACTGGCGCATAGTAAGCCCACAATAAATGCTGGCTGATGGTAAATGGTTATGATGGGGTGGAGGAGATGAAGCTGGAGTAGTCAATAAAAGATCCTGAAGACAGAGTTAATGAAGTAGAAAAAGGTTGCATTCACTAAGAGAAAGCCAAGAAAGAGATAGTGATCAGAGGTATTTCAGTGTCTGAGATCATTTAGGTAGAGTAACCCTGAGCAATAATCAGGTCCCACTTATAGTGAAGCACACTGGGTTTAAGAAATATTGTTATTTTGAATTTACCAATAAAAATATAATTTGGCAAATAAAATTAATATACATGAAACAATTAGAGGAAAAACAGCTAACAGTATAGTAGAGGGGATAGCATTAGGAAAATAACACGTACATACTTGGATATCTAGAGAGATCAAAAATTACTTCAGGCTCTGGGAGGGTAAATATACAAAACTTATCAAAATGTCAGTGTTTTTAGCTTTAGATCCTAAAATTCCACTTGTGAGAATCTCTCCTACAAATACACTCATTCATATGTAAATATGACACTGAGCCTTCATCACACAACCCATAGGTACCTATTTTAAAAAGAATGTGGTAGATATAGTGATGTGTGTATTGACGCGGAGTTTCAAGATATTGTTACATGAAAAGCAAGCAAATTGCTGAACATATAATCATATTCATGTAATTAAAACCATATACAGGGTGGGCCACAGTAACTCAGCAGGCAGAATTCTCACCTGCCATGCCAGAGACCCGGGTTCGATTCCTGGTGCCTGCCCAAGCCAAAAATGAAAAAAAAACAAACCATATACAGTAGAATTCTGGCCTGCCATGTAGGAGACCCGGGTTCAATTCCCGGTCCATGTACTTCTCAAAAAACAAATGAGCAAAAACAAACAAACAAAAATTCAATAAATGGTACTGTAATAACGGGATACTCACATGGTAGAATAATGAAATGTGACTGCCAAACAGCATACAAAAAAAACCCCCCATATGCATGTATATGTGTTAATTATGTGTGTGTAACTGCAAAAATTAAGGCTTACAAGGACATATACAAATTAGCAGTGGCCAGTGTTAGGCACTGATGGGCAAAAAAATGGCATCTGTTTGTTTGCGATTTGCATTTCCCTCCTAGCGAGTTTTGCAGCTCTTCATGTGTATATTGGACATTCACATTTGTTTTCCTGAATTTCATACTTATGTATTTGCCTAGAGTTCTATTGGCTTATCACTTCCTTAAAGGGTTTGTTGGACTCTGTCTAGCATATAGCTATTGTTCTATTCCTCCAAGAAGTAAGTTGTCTTTTGCCTTTGTTGATGATATATTTCACTAGAGAAGTTTTAATGTTTTTGTACTCAAATATGTCAGCTTTCTCTGTAAGCCTTAGCTTACTTAGAAAAGCCATCTTTACCCTCAGATATAAAAAGATTCAATATATTCTTTTAATACTTACACAACTAAATTTATGTGTTTAGAGTTTAGGTCCATCTGGAATCTATTTCTGAGGATGATGTAAAATAGAGGCCTTTATTTTAATTTTCTAAACGGATAGCCATTGTCCCAGCCCAACAGTTTCTCAGTTCTTCAGGTTCTGTTTAACTAAGGGACTTGGAGGTAACCTAAAGCAGACCTGTAAATTTAATCTAAGCTAGGACTGACTGACTACATATATTGATTGTCTCTGTTTTTTTTTTTTTACCTTAGTATTTCCCTACCTAGTCAGATGGCTTTCAGTTTGTATTCCTTGGAGCCCTAAAGGCTATCAGAGGTCACAGGTGGGAAACACTATCCCCCTTGTGTGCTTCAACTATTGCAGCTACACTGAGATCTCTTCTAGTCATTGGACTCCCGCGTAAAGTTCAGTTAAGAAAGGTCTCTGCAACTGGAAATGGGTAAAAATTTTGATCCTTTCTTTCATTAGGCCCTTCAGAAAAGTGTGATCATTGGAGTGATTGAAGGTGGAGATGTGATGGAAGAGAGGCTACGGTCAGCACGAGAGACAGTCAAGCGCCCTGTTGGTGGCTTCCTTCTGGATGGCTTTCAAGGGACTCCCACTACCCTGGAGACTAGACTGCACTTGGTTTCATCAGTCACTGCAGAGCTGCCAGAGGACAAGCCAAGGTCAGTGTTGAGTTAGGATGCAGGCCAGGCATGTGGGATGCAGGGCAGGGTGCTTACTGATTTTGTATTATGCAGAGTCTATACATGGGTGTGTCTTTTGATGATTTGATTATATCCTTTCTAGGCTGAATCTGTCAAGGCTGTCCTTCCTTTAATTTCATAATATAAGTGAGGTCAGATATTTTACTGTATCCTCTCATTTTTGTGCCAAATATATTCTTCTCAATTTGTTATAGTGTTTGGGGCAAGTACAAAGTCATCTGGGACCCTGGCTTAAATCATGGAAAACTGAGGACAGATCTAGAATGCCTGGTGGGAGGAAGATGGACTCAACTAACAAGGTCTTTTAAGAAGTTTTTAGATTTGAGGCATGTAGCAAATGGTGTCATATTTTTGAAGTCAAGAGGACTGGCAACACTAACGGGGTTGGTTCTTATATGTTTTCATAAATCATAAGATTCAAGAAGAGCTGATCTGCAAGGTTCAAAACTACAAATTCCAAGGTTCTGAGTGTGGCTGGAGTCACTATATTTTTTTTCTTTATTTAAAATAGTCTTTTATCCTGTTTGATATGAATATCTGTGCTTTTTTCCTGCAGGTATATTAAGAGGTTTTTAATGGGGTGCTGCTTTAGACTCTTCGCATATAGTATATGTAATTTTATCTCTTTTTAAAATATTTCAGGTGTTACTTAAAGTTCATAGATCTTATTATGTACAGCTCCATGAATTTTTAACACGTTTATACACCCTGATCAAGACATAGAATGTTTCTCTCACTCAAGCCATTACTGCTTCCCAAATTTTGACCTAGTTTTCATGTGTTTCTTGCTTCTTATCCTGTGCTTTTTTTCATTCTGGGGGAAGATAACAGTTCAACACTAGAATTTCTCATTGTTTTTGGACTTACTTTAGTTAAGTGCTCACAGATGTCTGTTACTGGATTTGAGAGCTGGGATTGTTTGTCTTTATCTAAGTGTGTAGAAATGCCAGCTTCAGTTGGAGAGGAGTTCTAAACATTATATTACTTGAAGGAAACTGCTGTCAGGAAATTCAGCATATATTTAAAGGTTCTAGTTGTTTAATATTACATAATCCTTTTCTTAAATTTCTTTTAGGAAACAGGGAGTCTGTAAGCTTTTCTCTGCCAATTCATGAAGAAACTATGGATAGAAAAACAAACATAAAAAGTAGCAAAGCTGGCCCTGATCTAATGAATCTCCCTGTCTTTTAGTGGCAAAACCAGGCTGAGTATTATTAACACTTTCAGAATGCCTTTATCCATTATGTTGGAAAATACCATCTCATCTTACATGCAGCTTCTTATTAACAGAGGAAATATAAGAAACATAAAGAAAACCAGCTAGAGTCTTAGATTCTAAGGCCAGAGTTGAAATTGTGAGAGCAAGAGTTGCTTTGTAAGTGAACCTACGAGGAATACAGTAGGTAAAAAATGTCTTTCTTGAGCCTGTTATAAAAAATAGTTACAGATAAAATTAGTTAGAACATAGAAAGTATTTCAGGGAAAAATGAAACATTCAATTTTGAAAATTATGGAGTATATAGATACCCTGGAAAGTTCAGTGTAAGACTAGAGAGGTTGTTCAGAAGGTGTGAGAATGGAAAAGAAACCAACCTTTATTGAACTTATCTTTGATGCCAGAAACTGTGCTGTGTACTTATTCATGTATACAACAATTCTGCGGGGTGTGTTTCCTTGCTCTATTTTTTTTGTTGTTTGGTTTGGTTTGGTTTTTTGATTGACAAATCTTCACACACGTACAGTCCATACGTGTTGTACAATCAGTGGCTCACAGTATCATCACATAGTTGTATATTCATCACCATGATCATTTTTTAGAACATTTACATCACTCCAGAAAAAGAAATTAAAAGAAAAGACTCATACATACCATACCCGTACCCCTCCCTCTCATTGACCACTAATATTTCCATCTCTCCAATTTATTTTACTCCTTATCCCCCCTATTATTTATTTATTTTTCATCCTTATTTTTTTACTCATCTGTCCATACCCTGGATAAAAGAAGCATCGGATACAAGCTTTTTATAAGCACACAGTCACATTGCAAAAGGTTTATCTTTATACAGTCATCTTCAAGAATCAAGGCTACTGGAACACAGCTCAGCAGTTTCAGGTACTTCCCTCCAGCACTCCAATACACCATAACCTAAAAAGGGATATCTATATAATGCATAAGAATAACCTCCAGGATAACCTCTTCCCTCTGTTTGCAATCTTTTAGCCACTGAAACTTTATTTTATCTGATTTCTCTCTTCCCTCTTTTTGGTCAAGAAGGCTTTCTTAATCTCATGATCCTGGGTCCTGGCTTATCCTGGGAGTTCTGTCCCACAGTGCCAGGGAGATTTACACTCTTGGGAGTCATGTCCCATAAGGTGGGGAGGTCAGTGAGTTCACCTGCCGAGATGGCTTAGACAGAGAGGCCACATCTGTTACTGTAGTTTTTAAAATGAGCAAACAGAAACTCAGAGTTGAAGAACCCTTCCAAAAGTAACACAGCAAGTAAATAAATGGCAGAGCTAGAGTCCAAGCACATTTTCTTGACTTCCAAAGCCCTGTGTTCTCTCCACCACACCTTGCTATCCACCACCTGCCCCTCTAACCATGATTGCTGTTTTTCATTATTAATTTTAGTGCTCTGTTCATTGGAAAGACTGATTTCATTCCTGACATTGTCCTCATGTCACTTTTCTTATGTATTTTCACAGGCTTATCTGTGGTGTAAGTCGGCCAGATGAGGTGCTTGAGTGTATTGAAAGAGGAGTGGACTTATTTGAGAGTTTCTTCCCTTATCAAGTGACAGATCGGGGATGTGCTCTGACTTTCAGCTTTAATTACCAGCCGAATCCTGAAGAGACATGTAGGTCTTTGAAGTTAATACCTGTGTTATCTTTAAGTTTCTTCTATTTCCTATTAATTTTTGCCTTGAGTCACAAGACAGGAATATATACATGCTAAGAAGCCAGTCTTTTATAAAACTGCATCTTTGTTTCTTATCTCTGCATCCTGGTATGTCAGCACTCAAAACCAGATACTTAATACACATGCAGCTCATCAGTATTAGAAAGTGATTTTGTAGTGAGCAAAACTAAGAAAAATGAAACTTCTTCTATCAAAAAAAAGAATGTACTAAATGAATAGTGATGAAAATCTAAGAACAGAAGCCTTTGAACTGCTTGGTAAAAGTTAATTCATTTTTCCACAAAAGAGTTCTTGACTGCTTTTTGCAAATCCCATGCTATTAAAATTTAGGGAATCTAATCACCCTCTGATCTTAGTGTTACTTTTTGTTTCTTTTTTTTTTTTTTAGAACACAATGTGAAGCTGTTTTCCTCTGCTAATGTTGCTTTGAAGCATTTCCATTTTCTTTTATTGTTTAGTTATTCAAAAGACAAGAAAATCAGTTTCAGATTCTAACAGTTAGCTGGCAGTAGGCAAGGAACTGGGATACAGACTTTCTGGCTGAGGTCCCTTAAAGCATCTACCCAGTTTTTCAGGAGAATATTGCATTTCCCTCTGGTCTTCAGAGATGTGCTTTCCTTTTCCTCTGCCTGATCAGCTTTGAGCTCTTCCTCAACTATCACTAACCTTAAATTTGATTAGGGTCAGGAACTTCTTTAAAGGTTCCTTTTATTTCCCATGAGTTATTAAAATTTTACTCAGAGAGTGTTAAATCTTTATAAAGCAACTTTCTCATTAATCTAGATTAGGATATTTCTGAAAGCAAAATAAATCAGGTTGACCAAATTCTTACATATAAGAGGCCAGTTTTACTGTCGTTTTAGGCAGACCAGGATATCATGTATATGACATTTTATAAATTTATAAATTTTCTTGACTTCATCTACAAACTAAATTATTTCCACCAGGACAGAAGTAAGTGTTAGTCATCCAGCAATGCTCTAAAAAGGGGCTGATGTGGAGTTTCTCTGGAGCAAATTCCTTTGTGAACAGAAGAAAGCCTACTTTTTTCATGATTAGAAAAACTGAAATATTTTGAACATTTTTAAAAAAGTACGATTATTAATCATCTTTGTGTGTGCATGTGTGTGTGTGTGTGTGTGGTAAAGTCCTTTACCAATAATAAAGTGCAAGTTCCAAAAGAATAAGTTGCCTAATGTGTACAGCAATTCCCCTGAGTAACAGGATTTCCTAAAATGTCAAGGCTAACTTTGTTAGCATTAAGCTCTTTATTATTTCTCCCGTGTCAGCTTGCTGGTTAATGGGAGCAAAATTATGATAGCACTAAGTTCCATACTCAGATCACATCTCTTTACATCCCAGAAATATCTCTTATCTGTTTGCCCCTGTTCAAGTCAGGTGGCTCTTTGTATAGTAGCTGGTGTTACAGTTTCAGGAATGGTCCTTTTCAAAGCTGAGCTCAAGGGAACAACTCAGGTCCCCATTTAATTCTGCATAGTCTTGAGTTCCTGGAAGACCAAAATCTCCATACAGAATATATAAATTAAACCATGTTCTTTAATCTACTTGGAATGTAAGCAGTTATAAAGACAAATTTATTTGAAGTGCATTATGATTAAACAAGGGAATAATACCAACACATATATATTCTCTCATTCATACATATTCACACACACACACACAACTGTTATATACTTGTAATCATAATTTGCTTAGACACTTATAAAACTCTAGTTTTTTTTCATAATTGGATAAATCATTAATATTGAATGAAATTTTTAAAATACATTATTACAATGACATTTAATAATGAGGACCAGGAGAATATTACCTATAATAGTTGCCACTGAAATACTTCCAAAGAGCAAAATCTTTCTTTCCAATACAGAGACTGCTTAAAAGTTGCAGATCCCCTGGGTGTTCCTTTAGCCAAAGTCTCCCAAAATTCAGTCAACTGCACACATACACAGATTAACTTCAGAGCTTCCTGTTGATATTATAGTGAGGTAGGAGGCAAATTCTAAGTCGTTTTGATATAGATAATAGATCACTGACTATCTTGGTGCATATTATTTTTCTCTTCTTGTGTGGTTTCCTTAGAATAAATACCCAGGAGTAGAATTGCAGGGTTGAAGGGATGAAATAATAACTAAAATAAAATTCTTCAAATGGCCACTCCTTATGTGATCTTCGTTCAAGACTTTTTATTTGGTTTGTTCTTCAGTATTACAACAAAATGGGACACAAGAAGAAATAAAATATCTGGATCAAACAAACAACATTAAAACAACCAGTTGCACTGAAGAAATGACATCATTTGAAATTAATCTGAAGGAAAAAAAGTAAGGAATTTTTTTTACTTGGATTTTGATTTCTAAATTTCAGTCTGTTCTTAAAAGTTTATGTAACTGTTCCCTTTTTATTTTATGACTTTGCATAATATTTATAGTTGGTTATTTTTTCGTCCTTCACAAATTCAATTCCAGAAAAACTTTTCCTGGAGATGAATTTGTGTACTTTGTCATGTCAGAAAACTAAGGCTAGATTGCTGTCATTTAGAAAAGCTGTCAAAGAGATTAGACCAACTCCATGGTGTATGATATATTCACTTCTTCTAATTACTTTAAATGATAGAGAAAAATAAGGATTTCAGGTTAAAACACAAAGTTTTAACTTTTAAGGGACTTCAGTCATCTTAATTATATACAAGTTATACATCTTAAAGAAAATATTTGCCTCTATAAGAAATGAACTAAGATACCTTCTAACTTTGTATTTGAACAAAAATGGTCATCACCAATGGACCAGTTAGTGGTTTTCTTGCGAATTTGGTGCATTTACTTTAGGGCTGGAGTGTTTTTTCTCTTGTGTGATAGAGCATCCTTGAGGTCCTGACTTACTGATGTCTGCCTAATAATAGTAGAGACTTGAGAATTTATGAAAGGATGTGAAAATTCTAGTTCTTGTCTATATAGTCTATAAGGGCTTCAAGATTATAGCATGAAATAGTGATGTCCACCACATTTAACTTCTTGAAAAATAGATGAAATTCAGTTTTGATTGTAGAATGTTAGGTCATTTTAAAATGTTAGCACTAAAAGTCTCTTTACTTTATAGATTTAATAGGAAATTGTAATGTTCTTCTTACTGTCAGCACTATACTTGAAGTTTTAGAGGTTTGGAGTTAAAATCCTGGTACTGCTCTTGACTGTGTGACCTTGGTTAAGTCACTTAACCTCTCTTTAATATATGATAAAAGGTAAAACATACATAGTGCTTAGCATGTGCCCAGCAGTGTTCAGTCCCTTTAGCGTATTAACTCTTTTAATCCTCACAGTTCTACAGAGTAGGTACTATTATTGTTCTTAATCCACTGATGTGAGAACTAAGGCACAGAGGGAGGTCAAATAACTTGCCCGAGTGAGTTTTGGAGTCAGGAATCAGCTTAGCTCCAGGGCCTTCCCTTTTAACCCCCATAGTAGCTCTTGTTTCTTCATCTGTAAAATAATAATAAAAATGCCTATATCCATATAATCAGAGAAAACCTCCCAACCCTTATAAAATGGTTGAATATGCAAATCAAAGTGGTCCAGTGAATTCCAAACAGAATAAATCCAAACAAGCCCACCCCAAGACACATACTTATCAAACTGTCAGGTGTTGAAGAGAAGCCGAAAGTCCTGAAAGCTGCATGAGAAAAGCAATCTACTGCATACAAAGGAAAATACGTAAGATTGACTTTAGATTACTCTACAGGCACCATGGAAGCAAGAAGGCGGTGGTACGATATTTTTAAGATCCAGAATGAGAAAGGCTTTCAGCAAAGAATTCTTTATCCAGCCAAGTTACCCTTCAAAATTGAGGGAGAGATCGAAATCTTCAAAGACAAAGAAAGGTTGAGGGAACTAGTCAACAAGAGACCAACCCTATAAGAAATACAAAAGGGAGCCTTATCAGCTGATAAAATAAGACAGGAGAGGGAGGTGTAGAGGAGGGCACAGAATTGAAGAATATGAATAAAGATAATTTAAAGAAAAAGAGAAGAAAATAATATATAGATCTGACATAAAAATTAATTGACAAGATGGTAGAGTCAGTAACTGCTTTTACAGTAATTACTTTGAATGTTAATGGACTAAACTCACCAATTAAAAGGTACAGACTGGGCGGTGCAACAGTGGCAGTGGCAGAATTCTCACCTGCCCTGCTGGAGACCCAGGTTCATTTCCTGGAGCCTGCCCATGCCAAAAAAAGTAAAAGATACAGACTGACAGAATGGATCAAAAAACATAACCATCTATATGCAGTTAACAAAAGATAAATCTGAGATTCAAGGACACAGTTAGATTGAAAGTGAAAGGATAGAAAAAGATCTTCTGTGCAAGCTGTAACCAAAAGAAAGCAGGAGTAGCTTTACTAATATCAGACAAGATAGACTTTAAATGTAAAAACGTCATAAGAGATAAAGAAGGAAGGTACAAATTAATGAAAGGGACAATTCACCAGGAAGAAATAACAGTCATAAATGTGTATGGCTTTCAGTCAAGGAACTCCAAAGTACATGAGGCACTTATTGGAAAAACTGAAGGACGCTATAGATGTATCAATGGTAATAGTGGGAGACTTCAGTATAACACTCTCTGCTATAGATAGAACAACCACACAGAGAATCAACAAAGACATAGAGAACATAAACAATAGGATAAATGAATTAGATCTAGCAGACATGGATAGATCATTACATCCCAAAACACCAGGATATACATTCTTCTCTAGCACACATGGAGTGTTCTCCAGTAAAGATCATGTACTGGGACACAAACCGAGTCTCTATAAATTTAATAAGATTGAAACTATCCAAAACACTTTGTCTGATCACAGAAGAGGAATAAAGTTGGAAATTAATAATCACCAAAGAACCAGAGCTTTCATCAATATATGGACATTAAATGGCATACTCTTAAATAATCAGTGGGTCAAGAAAGAAATTGCTAGAGATATTGGTAAATACCTGGAGACAAATGGTAATGAGAATACAACATATCAAAACTAAGGGATGCAGCAAAGGCAGTGCTGAAAGGGAAATTTATTGCCCTAAATGCCTTTATTAAAGACAAGAATGAGCAAAAGTTGAAGATTTAACTGCTCACTTGGAGAATTTAGAGAAAGAATAGCAAACTAACTCCAAAGCAAATAAAAGAAGAGAAATAATAAAGACTAAAGCAGAAATAAACAAACTAGAGAACAATAAAACAATTGACTCAATAACACTGAAAGTTGGTTCTTTGAGAAAATCAATAAAATTGGTGGTCCCTTAGCTAGACTAACAAATTAAAAAAAGAGAGAATACAAATAAACAGAATCAGAACGGAGAGGTGGGGTCATTAACACAGATCATGAAGAAATTTTTTTAATCATAAGAGAATATTATGAACAACTATATGCCTACAAACTAGGCAACTTAGATGAAATGGACAAATACCTAGAAACACACGAATTACCTATACTGACTTGAGAAGAACTGGAAGATCTCAACAAACTAGTTACAAGTAAAGAGATCCAATCAGTCATCAGAAATCTTCCCACAATAAAAAGCCCAGGCCAGATGGCTTCACAGGAGAATTTTATTAAACATTTCAAAAAACACCAATGGCAGTCCTGTTCAAACTCTTCAAAAAAAATTGAAGAAAAAGAAACATTACCTAACTCACTTTATGATTTAGTAATAGGAGATAGCAGTTGAGCTTCTTTGCCTCAGAGGATTTTGTTGAAAAGGTAATGAGGCAGCCAACTTAATGGGAGAAAATATTTGGAAACCATATATCAAATAAAGGCTTGATGTCTTGTGTACGTGAAGAAATTAGACAGCTCAACAACAATAGAACGAGCAACCCAATTATGAAATAGGCAGAGGAAATGACTAGGCACTTTTCTGAAGAGCAAATACAGATGACTAAAAAGCACGTGAAGGGCTGCTCATCTTCATTGGCTGTAAGGGAAATGCAAATTAAGATGACAATGAGATACCGCACACCTATAAGAATGGCTGCTATTGAACAAACAGGAAACTATAAATGTTGGAGAGGATGTGGAGAAATTGGAACACTTATTAACTGTTGATGGAAATATAGAATGGTTCAGCCGCTATAGAAGTGAGTTTGGTGATTCCTCAGAAAACTTAATATTGAGTTGCCCTGTGACCCGGCAAATACCAATACTCAGTGTATACCCAGAAGAGTTGAGGGCAGTGACACGAACTGACATTTGCACACTAATATTCATAGCGGCACTATTCACAATTGCGAAGGGATGGAAACAGTCCACGTGCTCACCTACAGACGAGTCGATACACAAAATGTGTAATATACATGAAATGGAATATTATGCAGCATTTAGGCAAAATGATGTCCCGAAACATATAGATGTAGATGAACCTTGAGGACATAATACTGAGTGAAATAAGTCAGACACAAAAGGACAGGTACTATCTGATTCCATTATTATGACTTTAATAAAGCCACCAGTGTTTTGGAGCAGCTAGAAGGAAAAATCTGAGTTGAGACATGGTAGCCTGTGACAGACTCTGGGACCTGTTCTGTAGCTGCTTGTTGAAGTATGCTTTGAAAATCATTGCTTTTTTCTTTCTTTTCTTTGTATATATAAGTTATATTTTACAACAGAAAAGTAAGAAAAAGAAAAAAACTATAGACAGCTCTAGTAATATTAGATAAATTCCTGAAATTAAAAAGCAAAGAATGTACAGAAAAGTATGCAAAATAATATTAGCTAAAGTATACTTTCCATTATGTCAGAGGGTTTTAATAAGGATTAATTAATTCAGTCCTTTATTGACCCTGTAGAACAGATACGTTATCATCCGCAGCTAAGTCACAGAGAAACAACTTGCCAAGGTCACTCAGAAAATGAGTGGCAGAGCAGGGATTCAAATCCAGACAGTTGTGGGTTCTGGATTAAGCTTTGTGCCTCATATAGCACATATTCATATTCCTGTCATTCCGTTTTAATAAATTTTAACATTTTGTCATAGTTGTCTCCTGTTTTTAAAAGAAAATGTTACAGTTACAGCTCAGGTCCCCTGTGTACCCACTCTTGTGCTCCCTTCTTCCCGAAAGAGACATGTATCTGCTATGTCTCTTTCTAGCACATTTCATAATTATATGTGTCTCTGTGTGTGTAACATATAATGATACATGATAATGTTGTATTCTTTTTAAAGGTATGATATGCTAAATGTTATTCTGCAACTTTGTTTCAAGATTTATCCACACTAATAAATGTACCTGGCTGATGTAAAAAAAAAAGCTTATCTCCAAGGGTTGTTGTGGATGGAGATTAAATGAGACAATGGATGTAAAGTGCTTTGTAAAGTGCGAAAAGCATGTCTTCTGACGATAGTTCTAGTGGCAAGTGGGACAGATGTGTCATTCACCCAGAACAGTATTTCCTAATAACATTTCATACTTTCACACTGTGACTAAGCACACTCAACACAAGTGAGCTTTTTATTATTAGAGAAGTTGTAGGGTTACAAAAAAACCATAAATAAAATTCAGAGTTCCCATATACCACCCTATTACTAATACCATGCATTATGTGGTACATTTTCATGACAGAACATTTTTATAATTTTACTATTAATTTTTGTCCACAGTTTACAATAATGTTCATTGTGTTATATAGCCCTATGTTTTGTTTTCTTTTTTAAATTTTTATTTTAGTAACATATACAACCTAAAATTTCCCCTTTTAACCACATTCAAATATATAAATCAGTGCTGGTGATTACATTCCCAATGTTGTGCTACTGTGAGTGAATCTCTTTTGATAGACTCCTTTGTAACTCTCAGTCCTGGAGGTTGCTCCATCAAAAAAAGATTTCAGAGTCTTCATGACTTACTGCGCTCTCTTTTTAAACTTTTGACCACCATCAAAATGGCACTGCCAACAACATTAGTAAACACTGCTTACCACATCCCAGCAGAAGAGACTGTCTAGATCGTGGACTGTTTTTTATTCCTCATTTTCTGGAATGACATTATGACTTTCTTTCTTAGATACCAGGAGGACTTTGGCCCGCTGGTGAGAGGCTGTTCCTGTTACTGCTGTAGGAATCACACTCGTGCATACATCCACCACCTCCTGATGACCAATGAGCTGCTGGCTGGGGTCCTTCTTATGATGCACAATTTTGAACACTACTTTGGATTTTTTTATTCCATCCGGGAAGCACTGAAAAGTGACAGACTGGTGCAGTTGAAAGAGCTCATCCGCAGGCAAGCATCTTGAGACCTGGCAAACGCAAGTCTGACTCTTAACATTGAGCCTGTAACACTGTTTCAATGTGGGAAGAAGAGAAGAAATGGTGTTAGCTTTAATTATTTATACTTGGGAATAAGGTCTGCCCAAATAAGGACTGCCTGTACCAAACTATGCTTTTGTGAGGCTGAAGAGATTTCTTCTAAGTCTTTTTAAATGACCTAGATTGATCAGAGAGAACTGAACCATGACTTTTTAAATTATTATAATTTTTTTGATATATCTTCATGCACCATACAGTCCATCCAAAGTATACATTTAGTGTCTCAAAATATCATCACATAGTTGTGTATTCATCACCATAATCATTTTTAGAACATGTACATCACTCCAGAAATAGAGATAAACCAGAAAAAGAAAGAAAACATACATCCCATACCCTTTACCCCTCCTCATTGATCACTAGTATTACAATCTAACCTTTTTTTTTTTTTACCCCTTATCTCCCCCTCTATTATTTATGTGTTTTTTGTCCTTATTTTTTTACTCATCTGTCTATCCCCTGGATAAAGGGAGCATCAGCAACAACATTTTCACAAGCACACAGTCACATTGTAAAAGCTATATAGTTTTTTATAGTCATTTTCAAGAATCAGTGCTACTGGAATACAGTTGAACATTGCCATGACCTTTTAATATTTCTAGGCTAACTCTTTTAGTCAGGATTCACTAGGCTATTATAGACAAAGCTTTAGATGCAAGGGGACAGCCTCAGAGAGGGGGTGATGAGATCTGAGGGCCTACTGAGTTGGATTGGGGGTTGAAAGGAGAGGACTCGTCATGAGTAGCATGACTCATATCTGTGGGCACATGCCTGAAGACGGAGAAGGAATCTGGCTGAGTCAAGAGTTTTCTTTATTTTGATACTTACACTCTCAGGAGACTCTTTTGGACACTTCTGTTTTCCATGCTGCCCTGGCAGAGCAATCAAACAGAAATGGTTCTCGTGACTAAACAGGTCACATCTCTCTGGAATGTGGGACCCACCCATTGCTCCTGTGATCCATTGTCCCAGTCCATACTCCATTTGATCATATGGTTTGTGACTTGTCTTCCTAAGGCTGATGCCATTACTTGATAGGAGCTGAAAGTTTGATCTGTCCTTCAACGTCATTAAGGATCTAACCACCTAATAACTGTAGCCCCATCACTTGTGGAGATTTATTCTCTGTGTTCACTACACTGAGCTCTGGCCTGGCAGATAGAGATTAGGGTTTCAGTCCTCCTCAGCTATGAAACCCAGGCAAATCACTTAGCCTCTCCATTCCTAATTCCTCCTGAAAGAATGGGGATAGGGATTGTTAATAGGACTAAATGAACTTCTGAGATTCTATCTAACTCTAAATTTTGAGAAACAAAAAATTTTAGATTAGAGTCATAACCTCACTTGCCTTCCTTGTTTATTGACCACTGTAGACCTATTGAAAAATACAGTGGGGCCAGGATTGACGCAACAGTAGATATATTAAGAGAATAAAAGGTTTGACCTGTGGGCTTTGAAATATTTGATGAATTGGCATCAGCTATCCTGAAGCTGGGATTCCCAGGCCATCTCAGAGTGAGTTTTTCTGCTCTTGCTATAGGAGTAGTATTTGTGTTGATGATATGTGACAGGGGATTTTTATTTCCTTTGTGATTTTCTTTATTTTTCAAGTTTTCTGTAAGGAATAGATAATACACACACATGCACACAGTTTTTATAACAACGAAACCAAAAAAGAGATACTTGTTTTTTGTAGAAATGCATTTGTTTTACATTCTTATGCTGTATTTTGCTGTTTGTTCATTATTTTAGTGGACATTACTGAATGTTTTAAATTATTATGTGGTTACTGTGTTTTTATGTACTGGGAGCCAGTCTATATGGTTTTCTTTTATGTGTGGTGTCATAAATTTTGAAATCATGGAAATTCCTATAACTCTTCTCCAGGAATGGCTAGGGTATTACATATGTAAGAGAGAGTTTCTATTCTCAAGGATCTGATTGTTTTGAAATGTAATTGGATTGAGTGTATTCGTGTTCATATTTCTGCTCAATGCCAAACCCATGGATTTGGAGGAGTATCAATAAATATCCCAGATTTCATATAAAACTTATACTTTGTATTTATGCCCCAAACACTGAAATTCTGCCCAACATTGTTCAGTTTCCTGGGTCTTTTTCTTATTAGCACATTTGAAAAAATGTTTCTTTTCTTTAATGCTGTAAATTTATTAAAGGCAATCGCCAGTGAACGTTTTGAATTTTAAAGATTGACTGTGTATTGCTTTCTGTAAATGCCAGTGAGACTATTAAACAGAATATTAAATTTCCATGATACCAGAAATGTTCTAGAAATTTCTCATTAGAAAATTACATATTTTTCTACATTTATTCCATCTGTAGTCATGTTTAAGAGCACTCATGCCAAATGCAAAATCCAAAAAGGAGGCATTTTTCAGCGATACACATTATGGAGATACCTTTACATGTGTCTTTAAATTATATAATTAGAGGCCTTAAAGCCATGGTAGCACATAATAAAAATAATAACAACCACAATCTAAGGAGCATGCTTAATGTGCCAAGCATCTTAGTAAATGTTTCCCATACAGATCTCGTTGCCCTTAGAGCATTTCTGTGAGATGTAGGTATTACTTATCCCTATGTTAAGAAGTTTCAGGAAGATTGAACACCCTGCCTCACGGCCTCCCATGAGTTTCAGGAAAGTTAAATAGCCTCAGTAGTAGAGTTAGTTACTAGGATAGGCTGTAGTTCTGGCTGACCAAAACTTAGCTGTTTTTAGTAATTGTGCACTAAATAACTTTTTAAAGACTTGTGACTCAGAAACTCTTGAGTTGAAGGTGCTAAGGGAAGCAAGTCCTTTCAGCCCTGAGTTATGGGATGCTTTAGGGGCCTTGCTACATGCCCAGTTCCCTGCTCTTCCGATGGGGAATAGTTGGCATTGGCACATGTGGTCCACTATTATGTTGGTGCACGTAGGTGCTCAATGTGGTTTGTATTCCAGGTCCCCAAGTCCCTTCCCCTTTACTCTCTGCCACCCCACTGTAACCCCAACCCCCCAGTTTGGACTATAACCATGCCTTGGATGGTGTTGAGAAGGTTTGGGCGCTGTGGTCAGTTGAAGTGGACTCGTGTATTCAGTAGGCATCCAAGGTTTCTTTTAGGGCTTAGGGAAGGGATATATTTTGTTATTCTATAAGAATGAAGTGAGGGAAAGGATTCTAAAAAATACTTTTTTAAATCAACCACTTATGTAATTAAAGCATTTTAATAAAATTTCCAACAAAGACCATCAGAGGGTCCAGGCTAAATGATAGAAGCCACTATTATATCCAGTATGTTTTTGTTTGTTTTTTTTCCCTGCAGGGACAGCTTGGAGCTCACTGAGAAACCACAGAGTTAAATGATTATCCTGTCCCTACCTGATTAGGAGCAGACTGCTCTCTACAGTTTGATTAGTCTCACTTATAGCTATGGGATTAATGCTTATTAAAACTAACTGTGCTATGTAGGACAGGGAGCCAGGAAGGTCAAACTTAACATGCTGAGCCTGCCACCAGCAAGGCTCTCCCTTAACATAATGTTTTGTTATAATTGCATTCATTTAAATATTTATTTTTCATTTCTTGGCTTTCTTTTCAACCTTCATGTCTCTTCATTTTATACCTTCTTATTTATGAATTTCCCTCATTTATGACTGCATAACCCCAACATCAGTGAGCAAGCAAGCCCAGTGTAAACAATGTGAATTAGTTTTCTAGGCTATTATAGACAAAGCTGCCCAGGACAGTCCTGGTTTATGACAGTGATCCAACAACCCCCCTTTTACTCTATTAAAAGTGCCCTAGTTTGAATGACAAGTTATATGTCACCCTAATGTGAGTGGTGGAGACTGTCAAACTAGAAAGCAAATGCCCCTTGTAAAAGGGAAGCTGCTCCCCTCCTCTAACTGATTTCGATGGGCCCAATGCAGCCAGATCTTCTAGTCTTTCAAGAGAAGTAAAAAATCTGGATTTCCAGAAAAAAGTGTAACAATTTTTACAATGCTCGATCAACTTTTAAAAATACTCTGCTAGCCAAACAAAACTAGGGGTGCCTCTGGCTTTGAATCTGGAGGGAAGGCTTCGGTATCTTTTAAAAAAATTTTTTTTAATTAAAAAAATTTTCTCAATGACTGATCGATATATATAGAAAAAGCACCTATAATTTCGAGCTGCAGCTGTTTTCTATATCGCAACAGATTCCCATGTTGCCCCAACTCCATGTTATGATCCCCAGATAACTACGAGAACAATACTAAATCTGCCTTTTGACATCATCTTGTTCCATCTTCTATTATATGAAAATCTTAGGCCTGGAGAAGAAAGACTGGCAGTTACTTGTGTTTTTCCTCTAAAGAAATGTAAATATATACAAATTTATTTGTCTCTCCCTAAATCTTACTCATATCTTCTGCTGAGCCTGTGCCCTCCCAAGGTCAGCAATGATTTCCCAATACTTACTTTCCAATGATCCCTTCTGGCTTCACAAACCAGGTACTACGAGGACTTTTGGGCTCATATTGGGCCTTCCAGCATAAATAGCAATATTCTTGGTTGATACAGAGTTCATTCTTGGTTGATACAGAGAATAGTGGATGACTATTCTCAGACCGACTGAGGCATAATCTTCAGATTTTGGCCAGCTGAGCCCTGGTTAGAAGTGACTTGCACAGCAGTTCAGGGTAGACTCTATGCTAAAAGTCCCAGCAGTAGTGGTTTTATCTCACTTTCCTCTAGGCAAACTCCCAGTGACCTGCTGCGTTTTTTTTTTTTTCCTTTTACTTGGTTTTACTTTTTAGCTTTTACCATCTAGTGCTGATCTCAAAGCAATTTCCCTTGCTCTGACAGGGGGAACTCTGGGTGAACTTTCCTTTTATTCTTATTCCTCACAACTCACTTTGAGACCAGGCCAAGGAGTTCAAATGAGCTGGTGCTTCTGCCAGTATGATTCAGAGGGATTAGCACATCCTTTCTGCACATTCTCCCTAATGTTCACCTCTTTCCTTGAACTCCTCTCCCCTGCTGCCTACTCCTTTGTCTGTGAAACACATTTTCTCTTATCATCACCTTGTTCCCTGCCTGCTTCGGTGGCTTTAGCTTGCCTCTTAACAAAATCAAGATGTTGCTATTAATGGTCCTCTCTTTCTTAATAGCTTAGAGTTACTTCCTTTTATTTAGTCCTTTTTCCCTCACCTCCCAAACCACATAATCATTCCTACTTCAAATAAAAGTTTCTTAATAATTTCATAACCACTGCTTTATAGATGCTATCAAAAAGGGACAAGAGGGACAAGATAAAAGGGAAGAGAAACCAAAAGGTGAGAGAGTGAAGGATGCTCCAGGAATTGAGACCAGCAAGCATCTTCAGGACTCTTCTTTTATGAAGAAATTAAGGCAATATCAGCCTTAGAGACTGAACACTGCAAGCCCAGTGTCTGTAAGGAACTTTAACTATTATAGATGGATGAGATGATAGTTTTCCCTTTGAGGATATTTTCTGTGCAAATTGTTAAAATATTGTATTAGAGTGCTTTCATTATCATTTATGTTGGTCATAAATAGTTTCATAAAATCCAATTATGTAATAGATGTGAGCTTTTCAAGTCAATCCTCTCCAAAACCTAAAATATTTACCAGTATTTTCCATTTCCCACTCATATTTGTTTTTCTGTCAATTTAACAAGCACTTATATAACATTTTAGTCACAATTCCATTTATTGTTTTCCATAATAGCAGTTGAAGAAAATACAAGCTAAGCAAATGTACTCCGTTCCCCAAATAGTAATTACACATAAAAAGAGAAAAGAAGAGAGTGACAGTACATTTTTTAAAAAATTATTAATTACCTGAAATAATATAATGTTGTTTATTATAGAACGTCCCTTCCAGTCATCTTGAAAAAGTGAGTTCACAAATCCAGCATGTCCCAATCCAAATTTATTACCTACCTTTCAAACTCGTTCTCCACATCAACTTCCTTGCCTCTGTCAGTGGCACCTGTCTTCAATTCATTCAATTCATTGGAAAAACTTACTCTGTGGAGGATGATGTAATTAGTGGAAAAATGAGTATGAGATATTTTAGGAGAAATTGAGACTTGGTGGCTGGCTAAGTGGATACAATTATGGCATGATTCAAGGAAGATTACTACCCCATCCTGCTCTTATCGCCTCTGTGTCCACCCCAGCTCCCTTCTTCCTCCCTTTTTACCATTCACTGTCTTTATGCTAAGCTTTCATAAATATTATCTTCATTGGGATACTCTGACCAAAAACCTTCAATGGCTTCCCAACGCTGCCCAGACCCAAATTTCAAAACTTACATAATCTGACCCTATCCAATTGCCATTGACTTTCTCGCTGTGGTGTTTTGAAGCTGTCTGTACCCCAGAAAAACATGTTCTTAAATTTAATCTATTCCTGTGGATGTAAACCCATTGTAACTAGGACCAGTTGCTAAGGCTGCTTCAGTTAAAATGTATCCCACCTCAATCAGGATAGGTTTTAATCCTATTACTAGAGGCCTTTAGAAGAGAATGAAATGCATCAGAGAGAAAAAGCTATGGAAGCAAGAAGCTGATATCACTGATATCAGTGAAACCCAGAAGAGAAGGGAGAGACCAGCAGATGCTGCCATGTGCCCTGCCATGTGACAGAGGAGCCAGGATCACTGTTAGCCAGCCTCAGAATGCCAGTCTTTGGAAAGAAAGCACTGCCTTGATGATACCTTTATTTGGACATTTTCCTGGCCTCAAAACCATAAGCGAATAAATTCCCATTTGTTTAACCCAAACCATTTCATGGTATTTGTGTAAGCAGCCTAGGAAACTTTTTCCCAATGGCTATCCATTTCCCATTAGGCTACCCTAATCTTACCCATACTTTAAGGTCCAACCCAAAACCAAATATATAAACTTGCTTTTCTGGACACTCTGGGTTGGAAGAGAAGAGGCAGCAGCTATTGTTGATAAAGGCACCAACAGCCAGTGCTCTGGGCGTTTGGTTTGTTTACGGCTTCAAATATCTTAGCCTCATCTTTTCACCGTATTATCATCTTTGTGAGGGAAAGGATAATTCCTCAATATTCTTACCATCTTTTTGTGTCCCCACCTCTGCCCCAGCTTGCAACATACTTGCCCACTGAAATAATTACAGGAGGAATAGGTGACCAGTTTTCTTCCCATCATATACCTATAGTTGGCGGTTTCTAGCACATTGCCTTGTCTCTTTTCTCTTTTTCATTATCATTTGTTCAATACTTTCTGTACTTTAGCCACTTACCTTCTTTACTGCCCACAGCAACCCTCTCAAGTTGATATTGTCTTCCCCAATTTACAGAGTGAAACGTTTTGGAGGCGAAAGAGAGAAAAGGCAGACAAAGAAACCTTAGAGTGAGGGGATTTATTCGTGTGCTCCCGGGTGGAGCTCACAGAACCCAAGGTAGGGGGTGGTGAGTCCGCACCTAGGTCTTGGCACCGGCGGTTTTTAAGCAAGGGTGTCACGTGATGTCCGGAAGGGGCGGCACATTTTGCACAGCTCGAGTCACGGTGACCTTCCCTGTTCTCCCGACCTAACACAGAGGAGAAACTGAGGCTTGAAAAGTTTAAGTGACTTGCTCAAGGACATAAAGAAGTATATCTAGAACGTGAACTCAGTACAAGACTCTGGAGGTCTTATCTTCCCACTGCACTCCCTGCTCACCCTAAATTGTTTTTCTTATACAGAGCACCTGCTCTTGTTACCGGACAAAGGCCGTGGATTCTTCCGCACAACGCGCTCAGGAATAACCGATTCCTGGGACAGCAGGTTTCAAAGAGAGAGTTTATTACTACGTATGTAGTAGGGGAGCAGATGACCTAATGGCCCAAAATCTGTCTTCCTCAGTTTTGAGGGTTCAAGGTTTTTAAGGATTTTAGCAAGGGGAAATGAGGTCATTTCGGATAGTTTAAGTTCAAAGCAGAAAAGGAGAGAAGTGTTATCATTATCATTTCAATAGAGAACATAAACTGAAAGGAGGGGAAGCAGAGCTACCACTTCAGTACTAAAGGTGTAAACCAAAAGGAAGGAAGTAGATAATGGCTGACTTCATTAGCATCAGGGCCTTTGCTCTGCCAGAGAATGGCCAGATAAAGGGCCTCACAGCCCTTACAGTCACAAAGGCACAGGATAAGGGCTTTTACACTCTTTTCAGATATTAGGGTAACAGAAGCATAGTTTAGGGCTCTCAGGTATTCGCCTGTCTGCTCTAATATCCCAGAAAGCAAAAAGGAATGATTCAGTAATCAAGATCATTCCTTAAATCCTAATTTCTCGGTTACATTCTTTTGAAACAAAGGTCAGAAGTAGGTGAAGGCTGTTAAAAAAAAAAACTTCATGCAGTTTAGGATACCACAATTTTATTGAGCAATTCATTAACCAAGGCAGCATCCCCTTCAGAAAGTAGAAGGGAACTCTGCTGAGTGGAAAAGGGAAACTCATTGTGCTAACGCGGAAGCAAGGAAGTGTTCTGATTGGCTGATGTTAAGTTTCTATTTTACATGGGGGGTCTTGCAAAATAGTGGAGAGCAGATGTACATTGATAAATATGATATGTGTGTCCTCTCTGATAATCTATAGCTACTGGACCAGAACTGGTTTATCAACAGGTGTTACTTATCGGCAACTCTGTAGAATCATTCCATTTTCTCAGAAAGCCCCTGCAGGTTAATTATTTTTGTCTTCTGGAGAATCTCTTCTCTGAAAAGGGTCCCTCCCAGGAACGCTCAATGCAAGTGGCCATTTTATTTTATTTAACAAGCCTTATGCCAAACAACTTCTTGGACTACCACCTCTCCTGGTTGCCCTATGAACTGCCCCTAAATTACTGCTTAATACTACAGGATGTTAAATAGGAATACCTTAGTAACTATTCCCTTTTCAGTCCAAGAAATCTGCAGCTGCATTTTAATGATAAGAGGCCTAAGGAATGACCCAGAGATGGTAATTTTGTTTGGGTCAAAGACATTTACATATAAATGAAAAGCAAAAGGACATTTAAATTATAGAAAGGGGGAAATTTTTAGCTTAGCTTTCTCCTTGTCAGAAAGAGGGTCCTTTGGTGACAAATAGAATATAATTTTAGAGTTCAGAAAGAATGTTACAGATCACCTATTCACTCTCCTCATTTTTCAGAGGCAGAACCCAGGCCCAGAGGGAGTGTGTGACTAACTCAAGGTCCAATAGGAAATGAGAGGCAAGGCTGAAGCAACCTTCTCTCAACCCCAGCCCTTTTCTATGTCCCAATTTCTTGTTCTGCCTGGATGCAGCGTCACTACTCTAAAGTAGCTCCTGTGTCACATATAAGGTGCTTCACATATATTATTGTTAATGCCTTGAGAGTGGTTATGATATCCCTGGCCACTGGGATGATAGTGATTTTTGAACACTTCTCTGACTTCATTATGACTGTTGGCATCATGGGAGTTGGCAAAAGATGTCTCAAGGCCAGCTTACAAAGATCATATTGACAAAGCTCTTCTCCAATATATGGCACCCTTTTTTTTGAGTGGTGGTGGGGGGTGCTGTATGGTCCAGTAATCAAACCCGGGTGTCCCACATGGAAGGCAGACATCCTACCACTGATCCACCTGTGCACCCTATGCACTCTTTTTTTTTTGCTTTGCATTACATTATGGTATTTTTTTAATTAATTTTTATTTTTTTTTAAATACCAAAAAACACCAAACGCAAACATTCATAACTTTTGATCATTCCGTTCTACACATGTAATCAGTAATTCACAATACCATCACATAGTTGCATATTCATCAACATGATCATTTCTTGGTGCATTTGCATCTATTCAGAAAAACAAATAAAAAGAAAACAGAAAAAAATTCATACATCCTATGCCCCCCACCCCTCCCCGTCACCGATCACCAGTGTTTCACTCTAAATTTAACATTTGTTCCCCCTATTATTCGTCTTTATTCCATATGTTTTACTCTTCTATTGATAAGGTAGATAAAAGGAGCATCAGAAACAAGGTTGTCACAATCACACAGTTACATTGTGAAAGCTTTATCATTATACAATCATCTTCAAGAAACATGGCTACTGGAACACAGCTCCACATTTTCAGGCAGTTCCCTCCAGCCTCTCCATTACATCTTGACTAACAAGGTTATATCTACTTAATTGTGTAAGAATAACCTCCAGGATAACCTCTCAACTCTGTTTGGAATCTCTCAACCATTGACACTTTATTTTGTCTCATTTCACTCTTCCCCCTTTTGTTCGAGAAGGTTTTCTCAATCCCCTGGTGCTGAGTCTCAGCTCATTCCAGGATTTCCATTCCACATTGCCAGGAAGGTCCACACCCCTGGGAGTCATGTCCCACGTAGACAGGGGGAGGGTGGTGAGTTTGCTTGTCCTCCCTGGAGAGGGAGGCCACATCTGAGCAACAAAAGAGGTTCTCTTGGGGGTGACTCTTAGGCCTAATTTTAAGTAGGCTTGACCTATCCTTTGTGGGGTTAAGTTTCATATGAATAAATCCCAAGATTGGGGGCTCAGCCTATAGCTTTGATTGTCCACACTGCTTGTGAGAATATCAAGAATTCAACTTGGGGAAGTTGAAGTTTCCCCCTTTCTCACCATTCCCCAAAGGGGACTTTGCAAATACTTTTTTATTCACTGTTCAAATCACTCTGGGATTTATCGGGGCATCACTCTGGACAAACCAACAAAATCTCTTGTCCTACTCAAGGTTCCATGTACTTATGGTGTTCAATTAAACTGTCTACATAAGTTA
>PVIY010009510.1:0-72359 GCA_004026745.1 Myrmecophaga tridactyla | reverse complement strand
CCAGTGGCTGCTCTCTGAAAAGGACAACCACTCTGCCCAAGTGAGGGGTCCCTTCTGGGGGATCAACTTGCATCCAAAGACTACTCAATGCAAGGATTCAAAAGCCTGGCCTCTTTGCCCTAGCTCGGGACAATTCCACAGGGCCATTCCTGCTCCACAGCTTATGTGGGCTCCGCTGAGACCTTTGTTGTGACAACCCAACTTCTGCCTCTTATCAATTCTGCTTCCTTCACTTTCCCAAGGGTAATCCCTAATAAACCTCCTACAAGCAAATCTCTTTCAGAGTCTGCTTCCCAGAAAACCTGACCTTCAACAGCTGTCATTGCATTTATTACAAAAAAAAAAAAGTGTTAAACAATTTACTCTCTTTTCATCATGAAAACAAATTAGTGTAAGCAAGTGCTTCAAAGCCTGCCTGGTGATAGGGGACGTTCAATAAATGTTAGGAACAATATTCATAATAGATATAGCACTTCCTGTGCTAGATTTAGCACCTGCCTGCCAATCAGATACATTTCAGAGCAAGCTAAACAATACAAAAGGAGAGATGGCCACAATTATTTTCTCTCGTGTTTCTGAGAATTTTTAAGACCTCATAGCTTCATTAAACTGACCCAAAGTTAACCATATTTATGAACTGTAATTCCCAGCAAGTGTATTTCTATTTCAGTAGTGAAAGACCCAGAATTCTGTGTGCCCCACTCCCACATATTTTCCATTTCAGAACCCCTTTCAAACGTCAAAAATACAAGGGAAAGAGAGGGGTTGTGCCTCAAGAACTCAAAAATTAATGCACTGCTCTGAGCAACTGATATAAACTGCTCCACAAACTCAGTATGGAACTGAAATCACATCACTTTTACTTTTCCAATTAATCATTGGTGCCAACCACCACCACCCCTTTACAAGAGCAGAAAAAAATTAAAGATGTCCTCCTCCCCTTGAATTATCCAAGGTCTTAGAAACATAAACCTAATCACATGAGCGCTCTGTCAACCTCTTCCAGCAAGGGGAGATGGTGACAATAATGAACCCCTGTTCCTCTTGCTTCACTCTCCCACATGACAGTATTAATAGACACAGATCCTAAATTAGCCCGACAGATGTATATCAGAGTATGACAAAAACACGACTCTCATGCAAGTAAGGGACGAACACATGTCAAACAAAGCGTTATGGTCCCATGATCATTTGAGGAATCTGATATGTATAGGGATTTGGTTTTTTTGGTTGCTTGTTTGTTTGGTTTTGTTTTTTAATGTTAGATATAAACTGTTAATGTCCTGCAGGACATTAAAAACATAAACTTTAGGTTATGCTCCCTCATGGCTCAAGATACATCCTAATCGGCCTAATTAGGAATGGGGCCCTCCTTTAGGAAACATATGACAGACACATTTGCAAATCTACCAAACAAAATCTATCAGTTAACCTGAAACTTCAGAGTCTAGGCTTTAATTAATAGAGTCTAGCAAGTGACAACAAAAGTCTATTCTCCTAGGTAATAAAGTACTCTTATGTGGTCCTGTGAAACAATGCCCCAACATGTCATGGAAACAGTGCCCCACTCCCTGGCCCTATTTCCAAGTTTTGAATTGTGCTAAAGTGCTTGAACGGTCCAGCTCTCTGAGTGGATTACACTGTTTCACAGGCATGAAGACCCCAATCACTCAGGGCTAAGCTTAGTTTGGAGAACCCCATTTTGGGGATCCCCAAATTTCAGTGCCCAGTTTTCTACTTTTTCTGACTCCCTCAGGTTCAAATTGCCATCCTACCCAAGCAATAGCCCGTCAGGATTGGTTCTGGCACCCACCACCAGAACCATTGCCTTTAGTTCTCCCCATGAATCAACCCAAGGAGGTGGGTAATTTTCATTTACAACCGAAAGGATCTGACTGTGCTACATTTCCCTGAATAGTGGAGACTTGTACCCTATCCTGACACTTGTGGAAGCTCCCTAGAAATTAAAAGTGGTTACATCTTCCTTTCTCATGTGTAGGGTAGAGTGTGGCTATCTTTGGTGATTTCTTTTCTGGCACCTTTCTCACTAGGAAAGAATGGGAAACATTTATCTCTGAAGGAATCTGCTGCTAATTAAGGGAAATGAGGCTGTTTCTTGACCGCTCAGTAGCACATAATGGACAATGAAGAGAAATGTAAAACCAGAGATAAAATAGCTCCTGGACCCACAAAATCTAACTTCTAAAAGAAGTGAACAATTAATATATAATAGAAGCTCCCCAGATTAACTCAACTTTTCTACTCTTGTCTGCAATGTGCCTGTCTGATGCTTTGACATGCTGAATGCTTGCTTCTGGATGACCAAATGTTCTCTAAGCTTCTCGAGAGTTAATTGTATTTTTTCCAAAGCTATTGAAATTTAGTAATTTAATTAAACACTCTGCAAACTGATGAAACATGAGTGTGAAAGGAAAAAGAATTGTTGTTTCTATTCCATTCAAAACTTTGGAGAGACTAAATAAAGTTGAGAAGGACAAAAATAAGTAAACTGCTATCAAATAAGGGAGTGTAAGAAAATTATAAAAAGCCTGAGGGAACAGAGAATCATAAAAACCTAGAAAGATTCTGCCCTCAGATTCCTTCATAAATGCCCTTATGTAATTGCAACACATGTGAACACACACACACACACCTAGAAATTATAAAGGTTACATAATAGGTATGATTTATACAAATGGAACAACAGCGTCTCCAACTATTAAACTCAGAGTTAAAGAAAAGGCCCTGGACCCTACATAAAAAGATTAGTCAATTAATTTATATTTAGAGGTATTAAGTTAAAAATATTTAAGCATGTATCCTTCTTTTTAAATATGTATCCTTTTTAATAATTCTTTAGTGTAACCAATTGTTTAACCCATAATATTCCACTTATAATTTTTCCAGAGAAGAAAGGCTTCTACTATAAACAAAAATGAATGTGGGGCAGGCCATGGGGGCTCAGCAGGCAGAGTTCTTGCCTGCCATGATGGAGACCTGGTTTCAATTCCCGGTACCTGCCCATGCAAAAAAAAATAATAATAATAATGTGTCTATCCTCAACTCGAAGGGGTATGGGGGATCTTTGGCCATCCATGGAAATATACAAAAGAGAATGTCAGAGGCTACCATGAGCAATATCAGTTTAAACAATGTCCAATGAAAAATATTCCCATATAGCTCAAGATACACCTTAGTCTAGGTCTAATTAGAAATAATACCCTCATTTAGGAAATGTATGAAAGCGTCAATGAGGCCTGAGGCCATTACATTTTGATATCAGATAGCTAACCCTCCTGATTCTGAGTCCATGACTCCAGCTCACTTCAACTCATATAGGGCTACAAGGAAAGAATACTCTTGTCAAGCTAACATAAATGACCTGCCCTCATTGTGGATTAATAAATTGGTAGTCTGAAATTCTACATCACTCCATGTGAGCTATGCTAAATTGTCAGCATCACTGAATCTAATAAACTCTGAGAAACTGAAAAGTCAGTTTTTGACACTAAAATATCATTGATGCAGACTATAGTAGGTCACCCAAGCTGGACAGGGATGTCAGTTAGCCCAAATGAAGGGATGGGTCAGCATCAAGCTATAACAAAGATGACCAGATGGAGAGTGAGAAAGGAGGGTCTGAACAAGAAGGGGAACAAACCCTACTTCTCAGAAGCAGCTGAGACAGCCAGGTGGAGGGGGTGGGGGAGGCAAGGAGGGAGAATAGAAATTGCCACCCCTAGCTTCAGCCTAAAGCATAACAAGAAGCCGGTTTATAAAACCTGAGCTCAGCTCAACAGATGCATCCCCTCTCTCAGGCACCCCTGGGCTAACTCCTCAGGCCTGTACTCCTCCTTAGAAACCTTTGCTATTTTGCTCTCATGAACTGGCCTTTCAATAAATTTCACTGCTTGCTGCTACCAGTTCTCTTCTCCCTGAATTTTTTCTTGTGATGAGAAACCAAGCCTGGAGTGGAGCTCCACTCTGGTGTCAGCCAAGCTCCGATCACACTGTGAGTCAATCCCCAGGACACTAGTGAATTCATCAAGGTAAAGCTACTGTGTGAGGCCCCACCGTGGCATACAGCCATCCTCCTCTGACATGGCAGATGGAATTGTGTCCTTTCCATCAGAAACATCTATTGTAGGAGGGGCACTTCCCAAATCTGGGTTCACCGCATGGTGCAGCAAATAAAAGTCACACTGAATGGGGCTGAGGAGGCAGAATGGTTTATTTATTGGGAGAACAGGGGAGTTTTTCCTAAATCTGCCCCTGAAAGATTTTTTCAATTGGATTTTATACCCATCAGCAACAAAGCGAGATACTCATTTTAGTTAACAGTTTACACAGGTCTGGAGAAATTTCAGTTACTTCCTATTTCCTTCAGGATTAACATCCTTTGTGAGTCCTGGGAAAGGTGCCTTGCAGTCTAGGGAGATAGAGGGAAGGCTTTACATTTACATATTGCTCCTTTGTGAGAATAAGAGCTCCCATTAACAACCTGCTTCCAGCTTTAAAATTACATTTAAAGGCTATTTTAAAGGTTACATTTCAAGGCTCCTTTACAATTTCCAGCTTGCTTACAGCTTTAAGATGATATTTTACAAGTTACTATTATATTCACACACACATACACATGCACACACACACACACACACTTGTGCCTAAATACACCTCCATTTTGTTTCTCCCACTCCTTGTTTCACACTGGGCTTTGCGTTGTATTCATAGGTATACTCATACTGCCCTTTTGGTCCTCTCTGTAATAATAAGTTATTTGAGGGCACAGCTAGGTTTTACATCTTTTCAGTTCCCCATTGCATCACATTAGCACTGTGAACTAAACATAAAAATTTGAATGCAAGTGAACACAGTCCTAAGAATAGTTTGTTTTTCTCCTCTAAGCTTACTTTTAATAATGGAAATTAGGGGGGAAGTGATATATAAAAAGTATGTTCTTCACATATCTGTTTCATAAATCTTGAGATCCTGGGATTTTTTTGCCATATTCTAGAGGAGAATGTGTCCTTAAAAACTGCAATTTATTGTTCATTTTTCTCCAAGTAAGATTACCTTAATTTCTTGCTTGGAAAATCAAAAGATTCAATTTCTCCAACACTCTACAATATCATTCCTGTGTAAATTGTGTCCACATAATTTTCTCTGCATAATAAACATTCTTCTTAGCAAAGACATAAAATTATTATACTCAACACAGAGCCTGTAAGGTAGACTTTTACTTACTTACGTCTGGAAGAAACGGTCCAAAATGGGCAAAAAGGAAGAATGGCCCTTTAAAGTCTGTGTTTTTTGACAGTTCCCTGTTGCAAGAGAACAGTGGGTCCTAGGTCAGTTTACTGGCCTATCACCTCAGCTCTTTCTTTTAATGCAATTACCATACCAACTCAACCATTACATGATGCTGGCTGGGTCTGCTTCTCATTAAAATGAGAACATTTAAAAATAGTGGAGAACTTTGCAAAACTTTAAATCTTTTCAGGAAACCAAAAATTCACAGGAAGCAATTTTGCCTTCATCTTCCCTTCTGCTATCACCGTCCCCTCTACAGCTGTTCTCAGTTTGCAAGTTAATTATTTTGGCTAGGAGGCTCAGCAGAAACAATGGAAACTTCTGAGAACACCTTCAGAATTATATGCTATTGTAGCAGGTAAGCAGGCCCCCTGTTTACTCAGGCCACTTCCTCTTTGGAAAGTTTCCCAGCCCCAAGGATGGTTGAAAGCACATGCAGGCAAGTAAGAGGCCTCCGTAGGAGCCCCTCCCCCATGAATGCTCATCTGCTTCTGTAAACTCAGTTTTGCAATCCTTCCAGTCTGATCGTCCTCACACAGCCAACCACTTCCCTTGAGACTCTCTAGTTACCATATTAGGAAAACCCTGTCCTAAACGAGCCATTCTGTCTATAAAATCCTGTGTCAGCCCCTGTTTGGGGCTCAGACTTTCAGAGGTGACTCGGCTGAGGCCTGTGCATACAGACTATTAAACGTGGAAGCCTCAATCCCGGTTCGCTCTGTTTCCGCCTCATGGTCCTGGAGGCTTGCAGCCTCATTCCTGGTTACACGCTCCAGTCCTGTTTCCGAGTAACGTTCCTGGAGGCTCTTCCAGAACCTCACTCCTGGTTTCACACTACATTTTGGGGGCTCGTCCGGGATCGAGAGGCCAGTGATAATCTCACCTCCCTTGCCCGTGGTGGCAGCAGTGCCCAGACTGGAACCTGATGGAATCCAGTGCCGGCCCCAGGGTTTTCCCCATCTTTCGGACTCCTGACCTCCACGGGCGGGGCACCCGTCACCACTGGCGTGGCGGCAGATCCGGGACAGTTTCTGGAACCAGGTTCCTGGGAGCACTGCCCGTATGACTGGTAAGCACCCGGGTACGTGAGGTATCAGCCCACTCATAAAAGGCTGGGGGAGTGGAAGGGGAGCCTGATACCTCCCAAGACTATCCGGGTACCCTTGGTCTCCGCTCGGATGACCAAGCAAACAGAAGTTTTCAGGTCTGGTTCTGAGAAGGGCGGTGTTGGTTAAGTGTGTGTGACTGTGTGAGTGAGAGGAAGTCCTGGGCCATAGGAGCTGTGCACCAGGCCAGGACTGAGTTCAGACCCTGCGGTTCCTCTGACCCTGCTAAGGGCCAGGCCAGACCAAATGAAGTGACGGTTTGTTTAAAGCCCTTTGTTGTTTGTCTGTAAGCCCTCTCCCTAATCGTTTGCGCTGCCGATATGGGAGGGGAAGCCAGTAAGACACAGTTATGGTGTGTGATGTACAACTTTAAGAAGGCTTTTACTGATGATTGGAAAGTCAAGCTGACTCCTGGGCAACTTAGGAAGCTATGTGGGCTAGAGTGGACCACCTTTGGGGTAGATTGGCCATCTGAAGGAACTTTTAAGTTAGAAAAGGTGAAGGCAGTTTATAGCGTAGTGACAGGGACGCTGGGACACCAAGATCAGTTTCCCTACATCACCACTGGCTGGAAGTTGTGAAAAAGAAACCAGGGTGGATAAAGACTTGCTTCAATGGGCAGTGTCAGGTGTTTCTTACCCAAGTGGTGGAAAAGTCCTGCAAGGAACCAATCAGCAAGCCTAAGGTCCTGGTTCTATCCAATACACCAGAAGAAGAATGGATGCCAGCCCCAGGCCTCATCTGGATCCTGACACCATTACCTTGACTATTGATGAGCTTTCTGACTAGGACAGACTGGGTTCCATTTTTGGGGGCCCTCAGGAGCCCATAATCAAAGTAGAATTGGGGGGCCAAACAAAAGACTTCATGGTGAATACCAGTGCCGAACATTCAGTGATAACCCAGCTCCTGGGGGATGTTCGCCCATTTTCCGGCTGGACAGTAGACATAGTGGGTGCCAGTGGTATAGCATGTAAGAAGCCATTCCTGAAGGCCAGAAAATGCAGCCTTGGGGGCCACTCTGTGTCAAACTAGTTCCTGTACATGCCTGAATGCCCACTGCCACTACTGGGATGGGACTCCTCAGGAAACTGCATGCCCTAATTGCTTCTGGCCCCGAGGGAGAAGCCTCTCTAAAAATTGATGGCCCACAGAAGATTCTACTCCTAACCACACCAGCTGGTGAAGAGTGGTGGCTGCATGAGGAGTCTAAAGCGGGAGGGGAGGTCTACCCTAGCCTGCCATTTCTGGACATTCCAAGTGTCTGGGCTGAGCAGAACCTGCCAGGCCTGGCCAAACACTGCCCCCGGTGGTAACTGCCCTGAAGCCCATGGCATGCCTTGTGGCAGTGCAACATATCTGACCCCTCAAAAGGCTCTCGAGGAAATCCAAGGCCATTGGATGTGGCAGGAATCTCACCAGATCATCCGGCCCTGCAACTCCCCATGGAACACCTCGCTACTACCTGTGAAGAAAGCTCAAACAGGGGAATTTCACCCAGTCCAAGACCTGCGAGCAGTCAGTGTGGCTGCAGAAACCATATACCCTGTGATCCCTAACCCGTATGCCCTCCTCAGCCTGGTCCCAGGGGAAGCCAGATGGTTCTCAAGCTTAGACTTGAAGGATGCCATCTTCTGCATTGGGGTAGCCCCAGTCAGCCAGGAAATATTTGCCTTCAAGTGGGAAAGGCCCTCCATGGGAACCAAAAGACAGTATACTTGGACTCAGTTGCCTCAGGTATTCAGAAACTCCCCCACTATTTTTGGGCAAGCACTAGGGAAGGACCTGCAATCATTCCCAGCCAAGGATTACAACTGCACCATCCTACAGTATGTAGATGACCTTCTGCTTGCCGCCAAATCCCTCAGTGACTGCGAGGGAGGGCCGGAGCACCTTCTCCATCACCTGGACCAGGCAGGATACTACGTGTCCTGGAAAAAGGCCCAAATTTGCCAGCAGCAAGTCAAATTTCTGGGTTTTTACCTACAGCAGGGAACCCAAAGCCTGGGACCGGAGCACAAATGAGTAGTTTGTGCCATCCCCACACCAACTTCCAGGAAACAAGTCAGGGAGCTTTTAGGGGCAACCGGGTTCTGCAGAGTCTGGACCCCAAACTGTGCACTCTTAGCAAGACCCCTCTACGAAGTCACAAAAGGGGGCAACAAGGACCTGTTCCAGTGGGGGACTGAACAAGAGCATACTTTCCAGAGTCTAAAGGAGGCACTCACACAGGCCCCAAGTCTAGGCCTCCTGGACTTGGAGAAACCCTTCACACTGTTTGTCCATGAATGGAAAGGGATGCCATTTGGGTCTTAACCCAGACCCTTGGACCATGGAAAAGGCTGGTAGTCTACCTCTCCAGGCAATTGGACAATGTAGCACTAGGATGGCCTTCCTGCCTAAGAGCTGTCACCAGCACTGCCTTCCTGGTCCATGAGGCCAGAAAACTCACATCTGGGCAGGAACCGACTCTGCTGGATCCCCATTCAGTCACCAGTCTTATGGAACAAAAGGGACACCTCTGGTTGTCAAATGCAAGACTCACCAAGTATCAGACCACCTTGTGCGAAACCCCAAACTTGCACCTCAGCATCTTCCAAACCCTGAGCCCGCCACCTTGCTGCCTGTCTGGTTGGGGGCCCCAAAATACGACTGCATAGAGATTGTGGACAAAGTCTACTCCAGTCACCCAGACCTGAAAGGCCAGCCATTAAAGTGTCCAGCATTGAATTATTCACTGATGGAAGCAGTATAGAAAAAGATGGGATACATTATGCTGGGTATGCAGTTGTCACCTTAGTAGACATACTAAAGGCAGAAGCCCTACCCTCAGGAACATCTGCCCAGAAGACTGAACTCATAGCACTCACCTGGGATCTGCAGTTAGTGGCAGGACAAGAAGCCAATATCTACACCGACTCAAAGTATGCATTCACAGCCCTACATGTGCATGGGGCATTGTGCAAAGAGTGAGGGCTAATAATGGCAGGGGAAAAGCATATCAAGCATGGGCCAGAAATCTTCGCCTTACTGGAGGCAGTCTGAGCCCCCTCCACCATGGCTGTCATCCATTGCCATGGCCACTAGAAGGGAAACTCCTTAACTGCAAAAGGCAACCTCTAGGCAGACTCAGCTGACAAACAAGCATCACTGGGGCAGCTGGCATTTCCTCCAGAGCCCAAACTGTTCTTTGTTCCCCTCATCCCCCACCCATGACAGCTATGGAGAGAAAAGCCAAACTATTCCAGGACAAAGGGCAACTGGTTAGCGAGGGAAGTAAAAAAATGCCATGATGGATGATGGGTCCTATGCAACACAAACATCATTGTCTCCGAGAGCCTGGCTTGCCCCTAGTGAAAAGTGTCCACCACCAAATTCATTTCAGAGAGAAAGCCTTCACCAGCAGTCTGAACACTCACCTCTACTTACCCAAGCTCCTTTCCTGGGTGAAGCAAGCATGTAAAAGATGTGTTACCTGCCAAAGAAACAATGCCAAACAACCCAGCACCAGGATGGGAGGACTAAATAACCAGATAGCAGGTCTAAGTCCATTCGAAGACCTACAGGTTTCACAGAGTTGCCGCAGGCCCAGGGATATTGCTATCTCCTGGTATTCATCTGCACCCTCTCAGGTTGGGTAGAAGCATACCCCACCTACTCGGAAACTGCCCAGGAGGTGGCGCCAGCCCTCCTAAAAGACATCATTCCTTGGTATGGATTGCGGCTAACCATCCTCTGTGACAGTGGCCCCTCTTTTTTAGCCAAGACCCTCCAAAAGCTAGCAAAAGCCTTGCAGATAACTTGGAAGCTCCACCCTGCCTATTGGTCTCAAAGCAGCAGAAAGGTGGAACAGATTAATTGAACTCTAAAGGGACAATTGAAGAAAATCTGCCAAGAAACAAAACTGACCTGGGTACAGGTGCTCCCTGTAGCTCTGTTTAGAATTAGATCTGCCCCAACAAAGAAAACAGGTTTCTCCCCCATTTGAACTAGTATATGGAAGGCCACAACCCCTTACCAAAGTCTTGTAGGGAAACTTCAGAGAAATTGGGAACTTAAACCTAGCTCAACACTTGGTTCAGTTGGGATGGGTTCTAAGTGAGTTAAAAGGGAAAGCATTAGAAGCAGTGCCTGAGCCTTTCAGCATTTACCCCCCATACATGAGTTTGAACCAGGGGACTTGGTATGGGTTAAGGACTAGAAAAAAGGCTCCCTCCAGCCTCAATGGAGAGGACCCTACCATGTTGTTTTAGCAACCCCAACAGCTGTCAGAGTTGCTGAGATCATCCAGTGGATTCACCACTGTTGGGTCAAGAGGGCCATCACAGATGACCCCTGGGAGTGCACCCCTGATCCTGAACACCCAACGTGCATCATTCTCTGGAAGCCACTGCGCCCTTCTCCATCGCAGCCAAGATCAGCTGACCAGCCTGCAACTGAGGCCTGAATGACCGATGTTACGCTGCTCTAGTTCACTGGAAGCAGGTAGTCAATGCATGGCCGAAGCCTGAGGAGACCTCCAGCCCTGCTTCAGTCACCCTGGAAGCTGACTGATCTATGCATGGCTGAAGATGAAGAAGCCAGCATATGGACATCCCAGCCTGTTGGGTTTGTGGACTTGTCTTTTTCTTGCTCTTTGCATTTGTTCTTCATTTAGCAGTCTTAGCCCTCCTAGAAGCAGGATGCCTGGAGTTCTTTACCCAAACCAATTTCACTTTAATCTGGTGAGGATCCTTTCCACCCAGGTACTCTGTAACCACCATCATCTTCCTCACCCTCATAAGCTTGCTCATTGTCCCAGTGGCCCTTCAGGGAGGGGTGATGCGTGCCAGGCATGTCTCCAAACTATTTATTCTAGGGAAGAAGTGAAAACCACCGTGGTGTACTATTGCCATGCCACCTAGCCCGGTCAGACTTTGACATGCACGTGGGCGAATATAGCAGGCAGGACCCTGGCAGCAAGCAGGCCCCCCTGTTTACTCAGGCCACTTCCTCTTTGGAAAGATTCCCAGCCCCAAGGACAGTTGAAAGCACATGTAGGCAAGATAAGAAGCCTCTGTAGGAGCCCCCTTCTGTAAACTCAGCTTTGCAATCCTTCCGGGTCTGATCGTCGGCATACAGCCAATTACTTCCCTTGAGAATCTCTAGTTACCATATTAGGAAAACCCTGTCCTAAACAATCCATTCTGTCTATAAAATCTTGTGTCAGCCCCTATTCGGGGCTCAGACTTTCAGAGGTGACTCAGCTGAGCCCTGTACACACAGATTAATAAAGCTTGCTTCCTGAAACTTCAGAGCCATGATCCTGGTTCGTTCTGTTTCCATGTAACTTTCCTGCAGGCTTGCAGCCTTGTTCCTGGTTACATGCTCCAGTCCTGTTTCTGAGTAAGGTTCCTGGAGGCTCTTGTAGAGCCTCATTCTTGGTTTCGCGCTACGCTATCAGCAGATTTCCTTCTGAGATGGACTTTCTTTCCCAGGACACCATTTTTAGTTTGACTAGGAACAACTTTACAAACTGCCCATGATAAACAGGTCCTTTCTAGAATTGTACTTAAACTCAACTAGCAAACTAGATTGAACTGTTCACCCACCCCTCCAGAGGTCTTCTTGAGGATATATGGAAAGGTCAGTAACCAAAACTGTTCAAGTATATCTGGGACATCAGATCAGCCCCAGAAAAAGAAAGAATTTCAGTAACTAAATTCAAGTTAGTTGTAAAGGGACTTAGAGTACAAATAAAATGCTGGGAGGTGTGGACATTTGGCAGTTGATGATAATTTGAGAGGAACAAGGAGCATAAAAAGTTTTCTCTGTTATATTCTCCCATTTTTAATCTATTACTTTCAGGTATACATTTTGTTTTGAATTTTTAACATCAGCTAATATGTGAATGTTTCAATTTAGTAACTTCACTGAATTCTTAACATATAATTCTCATTTATAAATTCTAGTTAGTGCAGGTTTGGTGACTATAAAAGGAGTGTCTCCTTGGGGAAATAGCTAATTCAAAATTGAGGCACAGAAAGTACCAGATGAGCTAGGATCCTTTTTTCTTGTGCCAGAAAGTAAGAAAACAGTCAATGAATGATGGGAGCATGATATGAAGGGACTCTTACTGGTCAAGCTGGGGATAATTTGAACATCAAATAATAATGAAAATATATTACAACACATTGAATAAAATAGGAGTTCATGAGTCTGAACCCATAAAAAGATAAATAATAATCTCTTTACCATAGAATGGCAACTAATAACTGTAGAAACAGTAATGGAAGAATTACTGGACAAAGGTGGAGGATTCTTGCCCGATGAGCACAACCACCAATTCCTGAGACATCAGGGTTTCAAAGAGAGAAAGAGTCAATTGCTAGCCATGAAGCAGAAGATCAGATGGCGTATAAGCCAAAAAGTCTCTCTCCCCCAGTTTAGGGGGTTCAAGATTTTTACGGATTTTAACAAGGGGGGGATAAAGCCATTGCAATTTCAAATAGCAAGAAAGGGAGTGAAAAGGAGGCAGAGTTATCTCAATGACAGAGTCTAAGCCAATATAATTTACAAACATAAAGGAGTGAAATGGGACTGGAACTAGTTAATGGCTGACTCCAGTCCCTTCATTAGCATTAGGAAGGTTGCCCTTAAAAGTTACTTTAAGAAAAGACTAGATAAAGGAACTAACAGCTTTTACAATCACAAAGGCACAAGGTAAGGGCCATATAATCATTATTAGAGATCAAGGAAGCTGGATTACAGTCCAAAGATTTCAGGTATTTCCCTCTGTCTACTCTAATATACTGGAAAGTAAAAAGGAGGATCTATATAATGATTCAGTAATCATAATCGTTCCTTAAATCCCAACTTTTCGGTTACAGAAATAGAGAATCACCATTTAGCGGCCATCATAGAAGTGAAAGGATATTGGCATAATATTGGAATACCTCATGAAATTCTATGAAACAACAAAGGAAAAACTGGTGAGTTAAAGGTGGAGATACTTGGCAGATGCCAACATGACCAGGTGATCAAGGTTCACATTATCAGTGTCGGGGCAGATCAAAAGTGTGTCCCTGAGGTGATGCATTATTTCTGCACTGTTCATGCCAAGAATGCATGACCTGAGGCTGGTCATGAGGAAATTTTCAGCAGTGGAGGGTCACCCCACAAAATAAAAGGCCTTGCATTCTTAGTACTGTCAAAGACATGTAAAGCAGGCAAATATTGAGGAACTGTTCCAGATTAAAAGAGACAGAAGAGACCAGACAAGTAGACTCATTGCATTTTCATGGATGGTTCTTGAGCCAGAAAGCCAAAGGAGATAGGGACTGAGAGAGACAGAGATAGAGGCAGAGAAACTGATGGGGGAAGGATACAGGGTGACAGAGCAGCAAGATACTGTCAAGTGGGAAATATGGATGTTGAGGATATGGAAGTTCTTTGGACTGTTTCAGCAACTTTTCTGTGATTTTTAAATTATTTAAAATAAATTCTTAGAAAAAGAGAAATGGAGCATTGTTTGCTTTTATTACATAATGATCACCAGATATTATTTGCAGGCAAAAATGGGGATTATAAGGAGGGGGGGAGTTACGACAGTGAGCATCTCTCAAGCTCTGACTCCAACATGCACTGTGTTGCATATCAGTTTTCCTGGTACCTGTCATAGGTTCATCAGCAGGCAATCCTCGAAAGGTTGAGTACCTTGAAGGTTCTATTCTGAGAAAGGGATTCAGCCGAAACAGGTTGCTAAGTCCATAGTGATGGTTAGGTTCTGGTGTCAACTTGGCCAGGTGATGATGCCCAGTTTTCTGGTCAGGCAAGCACTAGCCTGACCGTTGCTGCAAGGATATTTCATGGCTGATTGATAAACTAGAAGGCTTGTGTATTAAATCATCAGTCAGTTGATTGTACCTGTGGCTGATTACATCTGCAATCAACTAAGGCACGTCTCCCATCAATAAGATAATCCAATCAGTTGAAGACTTTTAAGAGTGGAGAGAGACTGTTCCACTTCTTCTTCAGCCAGTGGGCCTCCTCTGTGGAGTTCATTCAGTTCCTTCCTTGGAACCGCCAGCTTCCCTGCCTGCCCTACAGATTTGGGACTTTTCCCTTCCCACAATTGTGTGAGACACCTTTATAAATCTCATATTTACAGATAATTCCTATTGATCCTATTTCTCCAGAGAACCCTAACTAATACATCCATGGACTATGGATCTTTAGAACTAGAATAGTTCTTCTTTGCTGAAATAAACAGCATGATCTATACATGGGTAAGAAGCTATCTCACACTCTTGTTACCCCAGCAAGCTTTGGATAGACATTGTGTCATACCACAATTAAATACAAATTTCCAAATCTACTACCAACATGGCCAGGACTAAGGTGAGATGAATGAGGAGTTCAGTGAATAAAATTTAAGAGGGCACCCACTATTAGGGTTGCACGGACCCAAAGTGAGTTTTTCCTTAATCTTTGCACCCAGGCAACTCGGCCACTTCACCCTACTGCTAGTGCTGGCCCTGGATTCTTCAGAGATTTTGATTCATGCAGAAATGGGCCTCAAACATCCTTATTGGTTGAAAACTCCCAAGATAATAGTTAGATGTAGGGTGTGTTTGTCTAGCACAGTGGCTCTCAATGTGCACTTTTAGGACCAACAGCTTCAGCATCACCTGAGAACTTCAACTGGCAAATTCTCAGCTCCACTTCAGATCCAATGAATCAGCTATTCTTTGGGAGTGGGACCAACAATCTTCTTTAACCCTCCCCTGAGGTGACCCTAATGCACACTGAAGTTTGAGAACCACTTATCTGACCTATGTTTTTCACACAAATATGCTGAAACTCAGAGAGAGCAAAAGACTGGGTAAGTTCAATTTTTTGCGGGGCGGGGGGGGGGGCAAACAGAGAGAAAAGGACAATGGAGATCTTTTGAAAAGAAGGAAGGGTAACCGCACAAATAATTGAGCAGTGTTTCTCTGAAAATCATAGTTTTTTTTTTTTCATGGAGACATTCTGTAAAAGCAGAATGAATGTTGAAGTTAAAGTCAATGCCAAATAGCTTCTCAAAATTGATGATAAAATACTTCACAGGTAATTGGGCCAGTATATTCAACACATAGTTTTCTTTCAAGAGAAGTAAATTAATTCAGGTGTTCCCTTCTGTCCATACATAGAATTTTACATCAATAAACTTAACCAAATACGGCCAACTCTAGATTATAGACAAATGAGTCACCAACCAGGTATTACTGATTCTTTTGATGACACTTGCAAACAGGAATCTTCTTCAATAGGACTAACCTTGGAGTCGAATCGTAGTTGGGATGTTATCCTGATTAACTCTGCAGTTGGTTCTGTAGGAGATGTATGTATCAGACAGCCCTTTGGCATCACTTCAATTGTCTTGATCCTGCTTCTTATTCCAACCACTGCTGGGGGGACTAGTCTGCAAAGGCTTCTGTCAGATTTGCACAGATGCAACCTGAGAGCACCTTGCCTTGGGAGCCCTTAAGGGTGGGGGTGTTATACCCAGAGCACCACCCATGACAAAAGGAAGATAGCAGCTAGGGGTTAATGCTTCCTTCTTTTGTTCCCAGAATAACACTTCTGAGACAGTCTACAAGGCTTTCAAGTCTCATGGGAACTACCAATGGCACCTCTTTGTGGTAGCTTTCTCTCTTTCCCCGTTTTGTGCACCCTGTGATGCACCACTGCTTCCTGGGATCACATTCCCAAATAAACTACCTGTTAATCCATTGTCTCAGACTCTTCTTTCAGGGGAAACCCAGCTAAACAGCATATACTGGACTAGCACTTTAATTTTTAATTCAGTGACAATGTAGTGCAACAATACATTGCAAATAATTTGTTTCTGATTTCATTCCTTCAGATCAACTTACCTTGAGCTTGAAGATTAGGAACTATATTCAAGTTGGAAAATGGGAAATGGTAACAGCACAATGAAGCAGAACCAGGAAAGAGTAAGGTGCAACAATGAAACCACCATGACAACAAAGGGGTTCATATGTATCTGTGTCATCAGGTTGATTTGAGGACTGTTTCATATCGATGAGACCACAAACCCTCCATCTTCTTTAACTCATGAATGAATGGTCATGTTCATTCCATCATTTCATCAGCTTAGTCTTAAATAATGCCATACTTGTAATAAACAAATCAGTACTAATTTAAACCCATCTTACCACTAAGAATGTCCCTTTCTAGTTCCTGGGGTGACCCCTTAACCATGGTCATTCTAACCCATAGTTAGAGTCAGAATTCAATTTGCTGCAACTGCCACTAGAAATGAGTGGCTTCAACATGGGCCACTCTGTGGCGTTATAAAGTCTGATTCTCCCAGCAGATGTTGTTAAAATGAAGATAAACTTTTTATTTCCCCATCACCCCCAAAAGCTAAGGCATCCACAGAAGTTACCTATACCACTGCTGATACATGGTACATAGCCTTAGCATGGTTCACAGAGCTTGTCCTGGTTAAAAAGATGTCACAGAAAGAGAACCGAGAATCTGTGTTGGCTGCCACAGCGCTTCGCATAATCCATGGCCATCCAAATCCACTGCAACATCATGACCAGCTACAGTTTGGGGAAAGGAGAAAAGAAAGAGGGTAAGTAAGACAAAAATTCCTCTTCTTACAATATCCCAAAAAACACCAGCACAGGCTCTTTATTTAATGTTCACATGAAAATCTAGCAAATACACAAAACATATTTATCTAGAGAATGGAAGAACCCCATCAGGAACAGGGACATATCCAGGTTTTATAGATTTGGAGAGTAGAGGCATTTTAAGAAAAAGAATGCAAAAGTGCATATCAAAACATGATACAAAAGTAAATATTTGTTTTGAATGAGAAAAGAAATTGAAACAAATATTGGCACCTTGGAGATTCAGTTGCCCTTCAGTGAGCTCTCCATGGCAATTTGTCAGAAATGCCTATATAGACACTTCCTGATGGCCACCTGACTTTCCCTCTGTTGGGGATTAAATTGTGTCCCCAACAAAAGACATATCTGAGCTTTAATCCACATACCCATGGGTATGAACTTATTTGTAAATAGGACTTTTTGATGTTATTATTCAGTTAAGGTGTGGCCAAACTGAGTTAGGCTGAGTCTTAATCTATATGACTGGAGGCCTTATAAAGAGAGGAAATTTGGATACAGTGAATAATAGAAGCAAGAAGAAGCCAGAGAAGAGATTGCCACGTGCTGGAGGACAGCCATTACCAAAACGCCACTGTCCCTGGAAAAAAGCATAGCCTGGCCATGACTTGATTGTGGACTTCTAGCCTTCAAAACCATGAAACAATAAATAGGTGTAGTTTAAGCCCACCCATTGTGTGGTATTTGTCATAGCAGCTCCAGCAAACTAAGAAATTCTTTCACTTTACAGTTCCAGGCACCTCCCAGCATGCACAGGGGCCCTAGGCAAGTGAAGTGCCCTGAAACTCAAGGTTTATTTGCTTTCCCATCACTCTGCCTCTGACCAGTAGACAGTTTTAGTTGAAGCCACATACATTATTGTTCACAAGGAAGGAGTTATCCGTAGGTTGAGTGTGCCCAGGCAAGGAAAGGCAGGTATTTCTTCTAGGAGAGGACAATATGCATGACTGTGTTACTAGACTTTATTCTCAGGCATTCTGGAAGTGTACCTCCTGCTGCCACAGGTAAGTAGAAACTGCAAACTGCTCCTTATGCCTCCTTTATCCCAGGGATCTTGACAAAGGCATTATGAAAGCTGTGACAGGACAATTCTTCATTGTGCAGAACTGCCCCATGCATTGTAGGACATTTGCATACCTGGGTCCATCCCAGTTAATGTAGTAACCAGCAAAAATCTCCCACATTCCAAATGTCTGAGGGGTCAGTACCACTCACAGTTGCTAAGAGGCTAAGGGCTTAAACAACAAAAACAGAATTACCTTTGGAGTCGACCTTAACTGTGGACTGTGTGATCTCAAGGAAATAGGCATCTCCAGAGTTTACAAAAGACCTTCCTCTCTTGCTTATTGACACTTGAGAGTCCTTCCCCATCTCATCTTCTCTTACCCCACTATCATGTTAGGCCCAAACATAAATACCACTGAGAAAGGTAATACATCGTAATACATCGCTAATACATACCTCAGTCATCCTCAAGCATAATCTCAGTGGCTCTCAAAATTTTTCATACAGAAGAATCATCTTAGGAGCTTGTTAAAAATGCAGATTCCCAGGTCCCAATTGCAGAGGCAGTAGCTTTAGAGTGAGACTCAGGAATCAACATTTTTAGTAAGAATTCCTGGTGACTAAGAAGAAAGTTATTCTCAGATTGCTTTTGAGGAACCATTACTTTGGTGTTTTCATAGGGACAATCAGGTTCAATAATAATAATATATGAATAATCTTCATATATTGAGCTTCTACTATGTGCTCAAAAGAGGAGGTAGGTAATACCATCACCTCTCTAGAGCTGAAGTGGAAATCCAGATTTAAATGACTCTAAAGCCATTCTCAATAATTACATTTCTACAAATATCTCATTCAGTTGAGGGAAAGGACAGGTGGAGGGGAGTTTGGGGATATAAGGGCAGAGAGGTTTATTAGAGCACAGAAAAAAAAAAAATGAGACACACCAAAACCAAATTTGGCTGACCTTAAACTCTTCTTAGGATCAGCTCTTTTTACCTCAAACTGTGAAAACATAAACAAGTGCTATGAGCAGAGATTTTATGACCTTTTTTTTTTGCACATAAATGCAACTTCAAGGCAAACTTAGGTTGTTATAATTAGTTTCTTTCGAGTGTTCAAATAATTGAGCCCTCTTGGATAGGGTCTGTGAGATTCCAGGGTGAAATGAGGCATAATATAACAAGGCCACTGCATATTTTCAGGTTTGTGGTTGCAGATTTTCCGAGAAGAGAAGGAGAAAGAGCAACACCGACTGACTGTCTCCACCAGAAATGTGATCATAATTTGCCCTTATCTAGTTCAGATCCTTGTAGATTAGAGTAACTCTATGCTTTTTAAAGTTGACCTCATTCATTGCCTTGTACTTCTTGAGTGGGTGAGCACATGCTGAGTTCCTCTCCTGTTTGTATTAGAACAATTGCTAATATTTATTGAATGCTTATTCTGTACCAGACGCTCTGCCTAATACTTTACGTGTAATCCTCACAACACGAAACGAGGCTTCTATTTTCTTTTTTTTAAATATGGAACGCTTTACGACTTTGCATGTCATCCTTGCACAGGGGCCACGCTAATCTTCTCTGTATCTTTCCAACTTTAGTATATGTACTGCAGAAGTGAGCACGAGGCTTCCATTTTATGGGTGAGAAAACCAAGGCTGAAAGGAGTGAGTAGTTAGCCAAGATCACACAGCTGGTAAGCAGCAGAGCAGGAATTCCGACCTCAGTCTGTTGGACTCTAGAACCACCTCATAACACTGTATCCTAGTAAGAGACCCGGGAGAAAGCAGTGGGGTCTGATGGGCAGGGAGCTTGCAGCCTGATGTTGAGGCTGAAAATGCAGGTTTAGAATAGAACTTCAGCATGTGAGCCAAATGTGTGGCCTCCTAATACTCCTAATGCCCCCAAATAATTTCTGATGGGAAGTCTCACAAAGCAGGAAGCCCTGAAAGTCTTATGCCCTGTTCCACAACTGTCTTCCATCAAGGGGCAAATTAGCAGGTTTCTAGCTTTCTATACTGAAAGCTTATCTTCAAAAGGTCTCTTAGTTACAGGGGACAAAATTTCTAACTTGATGTAGCTTAGGCAGAGAAAAAAAAAGGAATTTATTGAAAGAATATTGATCTACTACATATAACCAAGCTGCAGGGCAGGCATAGAAATAACTGGCCCTTGGACTTTCTGCCATTAAATGCTCTCTCTAGGGTTGTGCCTGAGTTTCCCTTTACATCTTCCCACTGCAGAGCAAAGGAAGCCAGGTGGACACTAGCTGTGCCAAGCCTTACATAGTGCGGTTGCCACCACTGAGATAGACTGATTATTGCTGGTCCCTAACAAAAAATCCCTGAGATGGGATCTGAATGACCAGCCCGGGTCAGGTATATAGGCCTGATCAATTAGTGATAGCCAGTGTATGTACTGGCACCTGCATATATGAACATGCTTCCCTATGTGTTGGCACCATTCCCTAGGAAGGGGTATCCACTCTCAGAGGGACAGTCACCCTTTTTTATATTTACTACAAAGCTGATTATAGTTAATTATTTAGTTTACAGCAGTTCAAATCCTCTAAGTCATATCATTGTACAGATTTAATTCAGGTAAGTTATATCACTAACCAAAAAAATAATTACTTTAAACTATAATGATACACTGTCTCAAGGAAGTCTCTCAGATTTCCTGTATGGACCACGTGGTTCTCTAGTTCAGGTAAGTGTAGGTTTTTTAAAATATGAACCTCATGTTCAGAAATGCATTAACCTGTGCGCTACCTGGACATTTTACTGATATGGTGCTTCAAGAGGAAGCGTGAATTCTTGGCAAATGGCTCTTGACATTAATTTAACCTGAGTTAACTATAAATGGAAACTTTCTTCATCTATAATCCATACAATTGATAATTGGATTGTGCAATTAATAATTAAAAAGTAAAATGAAAAGTAAAAAAAAATGGGGTGGGACTTGGGAAGACGGAATTGGGCTAAGTAAGATTGTCTTTTCTAATATAAGAACTATATGAACCGATAATGTGGCTAAAAAAGGAATTAGCAATAATGCCTATTCTTCTTTCATAGATAACCTAGGCATTGCATTCTTGCAAAACAGCCTTTCTGACCTCCTAACCTGGACTATGTTGGTTTCTCATATGGCCTCATAGCACACAGCTTACTATGATGCAATTGTTTTGATTTGTCTATATTCATCCCTGAATTATAGACCCTGTATTGGCAAGGGCAACAAAAGTCTTATTCACTATTTTATTCCTGGTTCTTAACACAATGTCTGGCACATAAAAAGCACACAATAAACACCTGTTATGTTACTAACCTGCAGAAAGTGAATATAAATTAACTTCAGGGCTCAGGCAAGGAGTATTGTGGTCCTGGTGGCAGTGCTAGTACCCATTTCCAAACTCCTGCTGTCCTAGGAAGTCGGCCCCTATCTGGGGACATGTTGACAATTGACAAGAATAAAATGAGTATGCTGTTCATGCACACATTACAAAATGCAAGCAGAAGTTTTTTTTTTTTTTTTTTTTGCAAAAGTTAGACCTGAGACGTCTTGGTAAGTCAGCAAACAAGGGAGGTGCAGGGTCTATAAATGTCTTTAGAGCCTCTGGTTAATTGGGTTCCAGGTCTTTTTCCTTCACAGCGCCAAGTGATGAATACAAACTAACCAATTAGTTCAAATGTCTCCTCTCTGCTTGCCCCAGTAACCTCACAGTACTCGAGGGCCACAGTGCTCTTGAGAGAAGGTCCTATTAGAATAAAGAGTTTTCAGAGAGCAAGTGATGGCTGTAATTTCATGGGCAGAGAGGGTAAAAGAGGCTACTGCTTAATGTCAAACAGGAAAGTCATCAAAGTTCCTTCTCTACCGTCCTCAGTGGAAATAAACCACAGCTAACTGTGAAGTTTTGCAAGATACTCTTTTGTTTCTGGAAAATTTATTATTCTTGTACACCTCCCTCACCCCCAGCTCCTGTAAACTGAAATAATCCCATTTCCCTTAACCTTCCTTTAGAAGGTCTGTTTAATCAATTTTTATTGCTCTCCTCAGGGCACTCTCCAAGTTGTTAGATTTTATTCAATCCTGAATTGGACAAAGTACTTTAATAAGAGTTGCCTCCCACTGTTCTAGGAGCAGGCAGTGTCGATGTCCTGATGAGGGAATGGCATGAAATCCTGCGTGTGAAAGCACTTTGTGAACTCCTGAGCTGCACCCAAAGGGAAGAGATGATTATTCAACTGCATGTCTCAGACTGAGTTCCTCATTCCCCAGGAGACTGAAGAAGAACTTGTTCCACCATTTATTCATCTGCACCTTCAACAGAAATGTATTATGCAGTTACCTTGGACCTGACACTGTACTGGGCACAGAGAATATTATGATAAGATATAATATAAATAAGGATATGTTGACAAATAATGATAAAGAAGATATGGCCTCTATTCTTTAGAAAATAATGGTATAAGTAATTGAATTATTAAAAAAAAAAGTGTAGACCTAAGTCCAGAAATATTCCAGGTGCTTTTGCATATATCATGTCATTCAAGTCCATATGGTAAGTATTTTTCATCTATGGCATAAAGAAGAGGAAACGGAAGCTCAGAGGTCTCTAACATAAGCGACACTGAAGGAAAAAATATATATGAATTTGGCCAATTTGGAGTATCATTTCTCTAGTCTATGTCATACCTGCATCTAAAACATCCAGGCCCCTCATGCTACTTCCCAGTAGGAAAGAGACCCCAGATGCTCATCCCACCCACACTGGGACACTTATCAGGGTTCCTCCCAAGGCATCTACTGAAACACTCCTGGCAGAGCTCAGACCCTCCTTCAGCAACCTGCCAACCCTGCTTAGAGGCCAAGTGCCTGAGCTCTGAAGAAATACAGACCTGATTTTAACTGCTGGCTCTGTGGCTTACCCAGATGTTTTTATCAATTTGAGCATGTTGTCTAACCTCTCTAAGCCTCATTTCCCCTATTTGTAAAATTGAGATAAATTGTACCTACCATATTCTATTATTTTGATAACTAATAAAGGGCTTCAGTTAAAGCCTGGGGAAAAGTTAGTATTCAGTAAATGTTGTTGCTGTTGTTGTTGTTAGTGGACAAACCAAAGCCTCTTAATATTTTCCTGGGTTAACTCCAGAGATGAGTGGCATCACTTCCTAGGGGGACTAATATTGAACACTAATATTTCAAAGGCTCTACTTATTTCCTCCAAGAATTTTGTCTGGATAAACAGCCACTAAATCCTTGTGGTCCAAATTTTCCTGAATATACATTCACTGAATGTGGCAGAGATTAGCCCACTCTTCAACAAAGTGCATTTTTCCCCCCTGGGCACACAGTTAGACTATAGTTCACAGCTTCTCTTGCAGTTAGGGCACTAGGCATTACCATGTGACTCAATTCTAGACAACAGAATGGGATAGGAAGTGGTTTATGCCTCTTGCAGACCCTGAACATTAGACTCTCCCACACACTTCTTTGTTCGTTCTTTGTATTGGCTATCTTTTGCTGTGTAATAAATCACCCTAAATTCATCAGCTTATAAAACAGGCATTTATTATCTCACACAATTTCTGAATGTCAGGAATCTGGGAGTTTACCTGGGTGGTTCTCGCTCAGGGGTCTCTCCTGAGGATGCATTCAAACCATCTTCCAGGGCCATACCATCTGAAGGTTTGGCTGGATCTAGAGGATCCAGTGCTAAGGTGACTCCCTCACACAGCTTCATTTCCTCACTGGCAATTGGCAAAAGACCTCAGTTCCTCCCTATGTGGGCCTCTCTCTTCCCAGGGCTGCCTGAGTGTCCCCATCACAAAGCAAGTTGGCTCCCTACAAACTGAGCAATCTGAGAGAGAGAAAGCAGAAAAACTGTGGTGTCTTTATCATCTAGTCTCTGAAGTCACTCGCCGTCATTTCCATTTTTTTTTTTCTATTCACTAGAAGCAAGCCACTAAATCCATCCCCCATTCAAGGAGAATGGAATAAGTTGCCCCCTCTTGAAGGAAGAAGTACCAAAAAATATGTGATCATTTTAAAAACCACCTCACTCCTTTTCACCATCTACCTGCTGAATAGAGAGAACTACAAAGATCCATAGGCGAGTGGCATTGCAAGGTGGAAGGAGCCCAGGTTCCTGAGTGCCTGCCTGGAACAGAGCCCCCCTTCCATACACCTTAGACTGAAATGTGAGTGAGAAATAAACCTTTTCAATGTTAAGCCGCTGAGTTTGGGGGAGTTCTGTTATAGCAATTAGCCTTTCCTGACCAATTACTCAATTACAAAGAATGTAGCACATTTTTCCCAATGACTTCAGCAAAAACATTTCACAGTAGGCGAATGTTATCTAATTACTATATTAAACTAATATACAGAGAATAGTTTTTAAAATTTGAACATTGAGGTAATAGTTATTATCCCTCTTAGCATTGTGAATCTCCCCCCTGTCCTTTTCGAAAAATACTGAAGAATAAAACCGTTAACTTACCTTCTTTCACTCCCAGTCCCCAGAGTCCCCAGGTCTTATAGGTCATGTCCGTCTTCAGTCCTTCCAACCATGCCTGGTTTCTGCATTCCCAGCCTCGGCCGTATTGAGTAATGTCCTCAAAGGTTTTAGTTCAACTTACTTCAAAGCTCTTTATGTTCCTTTCAATAGTCTTGGAAGAAAGAAAACATATTGGTTCCTAGAGTGGCTTTTCCAATAAAGAGATTTTCTTCCATTGAGCTGCCCTGCTTGTTTTTCTACCCTTTGAAGTAAGAACTTGTAGAAATCTTAGTTGTTTCAAACTTGGATTCACAACTTTTAAGCCATAACTCCCTTGATTTACTGATTTTTTTCCACACTTAAAAATTCGCCTTTGACTTTTCAGAAAGAAAAAAGCACACTTTTATCAAAGCTTTAAAAAATATAGTGCAGAGAAAATAACACCATTGTCAAACAGACAAAATTACTTCTCCATAATTCCAAGGTAAAAATCTTTCATCTTTTGGGCCAGTTACATTAATGGTAACTCCTTCACCCTCCCTGTGTCCATACCCTTTGCCATGTTGTTTAAGACATCAAGTTTTGGGTGGTCTGTTACATGGCAACAGCTAAGTGATACAGAAATCAGTGCCTAGAAGTAGTGCTTTGGTTTCCCAGCTGCCAGGACAAATACCACACAATAGGTTGGCTTAAACAATGAGAATTTATTGAATCATGGTTTCAGAGGCTAGAAGTTTTGTTTACTCAGTAACATTCTGGCAGCGCTGGCAATCCTGGGGTTCCTTGGCTTTCCCATCACATGGCAATGTCCTCTCCTTCCTCTTCCAGGCTCCAGTTGACTTATGCTTGTGGGTCTTCCCCACAGCTTTCTCTATATCAGGCCTTCAGTAATAGGATTAAGACCCACGGTGCTTCAGCAGGTCACACCTTTACGAAAAATGACATCTTCAGGTCTTGCCCACAGGAATGGGACTAAGATTAGGAACATTATTTTTCTGGGGTACATAACTCCATCTACCATAAATAGGATACTACTGTAACATCCTTAGATTATGAGACATTAGCTTTGGAACTAAATGATATGTGGAGCCTGGGAAAATGGCAAGGAAATTGTTAAAAAAAATACAAAAATAGTTAGAAAACTCATAGGAGGCTGAAGAAATGTATCCTATATTACACAGACATGAAACATTTGGTAAAACCATCACTTATGGTAACTTGGAAGATAGAAAATGTACCTAATAAACTTTCGAACTTGTCCAAGGAGATCTCTAGACAGAATGTTGGTGGCCTAAATTGGCTATTTGTAACTACTTATGATAAAGTACTATAAAAGAATCACAAGCTTAGGTATGAAATAGTGAATTTGTAAACAGAACTGAAAGAGAACATAGAGAGCCCAGAATGCAAATGTGAAAAAACAATTTCTCATATCCAGTCTTTCCAACCAGTAGATGATTCACAAATTAAAATAAATCCTGGGGGCAAATATCTAGGACACTGTGGTAAAACATGCTCTTGGTAAAAATCAAATCAAGACTTGCCTTTGTTAAGAACTCTGGAAGAAACAAGGCATCTTCTCAGAAGGACAAAAGAGCTTTTATATAGCTTACTGAGATGGTAGAGCAGCCAGTTATGCCCCAAGTGATATAATTAAGTCTAGAGAGAAAAATCTAGCTCAAAAACATTGTTGGTTGGTTTTTGGTACATGTGAGGCAGGTTAGGTAGGGAAAGAGGGAGGAGGAAGTAACCCTAAACCCATAAAACGAAGTTCCTTTTGGCACACGCACACCTAACCCTCCCCACCTAATCCTCACTCAGGTCAGCACCTGAAAAGGACCAATGAAAAGTGCAGCTCATCAATCTCTTCTTAGCATAGCCAGAGAGGGAAAGGCGCCTCCAAGTCTTTACAATGAGAGGATCCCAGTCTCAGAGGGCTTCTCCTCCTTTGGAGAATGCCCACACTCACCCCCTCTGAGCTACTCATTAAAGTTTTAGGCTGTACATCCTAGCTAGTCCTTGAATTCTTTAGCTGTACACACTGACTAGTCCTCAAGTACTTTCCTACTGCTGAGTTAAGTACCTTCATGGCATCAGCCTCTGGTGGAGATCTTGACTTCTCTGAGAATTCCCGGGGCTCTCCCGCATTGAGCTTATATAACTATTTGGCTGTACACACTAACTAGTCCTTAAATTCTTTCCTGCAGCTGAGTCAAGAACCCTCACAGCACCAGCCTTTGATTGATGAGACCTTGATTTCTCTGAGAACTCCTGGGGCTGTCTGGTATCACGTGGAGTGGACTCAAATCAAATGTATAGAAAAATCCCAAATGTATACAGAGAGATGTCTGTTAAGAACACTGCCAGCCTGAGCTAAAAAGAACTGACACTGCTCAAAACATGACAAGACCTGTGGCTTACCAACTTTCTCTGAGCAGGAAGAGAGCTAAAAAGTTACTCAAAGCTCCTATTTGATTCCACCTTTGGAAGTATCCAACAAAGTTGATGGAAAAAGAAAGACATCTCTTGAGGGAGAAGCCAGGACCTGTGGATACAATAAACCGAGAGCAGGACCCAGGCCTAATCTAGAATTATTCACCCATCTCAGGGTTGGGGAAACTGGCACCATTTTCCCTGTGAAATTTCAAAATTGCAATAAGCCAGTATCTGTGGTGTGCTTACCATTCTTCCCCTTTTAAAATAGACATGTTTACTGCACACTAATAGAGTGTTTCACTATCATGTACTATAAATTATAGGTTAGAAAACTTGTTTTTCTGGTTCATAGATCTACTAATCAAGAGTAAGAGATGCCTGATTCAGATCTGATGCAGATTACAAGAAGCAGAAATTTAAACCTGTTGCTGTCATTGGATGAGATGTTGGGGGCCCTGGGATGGGGATGAGCATATTTTACCCCTCAGAGGGACACAAATAATTGTGTTAGACTCTGATAATGACACCAATTCCTAGCCCCTCCTTTTATCTATATCCTTTGCCATGCAGCATTGCAGCTCCTCTTTGAGTTTGTCCATGTGTCTTGCTTTGGCCAATAAAATGAAGCATAAATGAGGATTTCCAGTTCCAGACAGCCTCAATTGCATATTTCCACCTGTTCTCTTAGATTTCTGTCATTATAATGAGAAGAGCAGGCCTGGGCTTGACTGCTGGTACAAGGAGAAACATCTTGAGAATAACCATCCATGTAGGTATTTGCTGAGCCCAGCCTGGATCATACGACTTCCAGGTGACCTGAAATCTCATGAAAAATAATAAACATTTATGTGCTGAATCACTGAGTTTTGGGCAATTTGTAACACAGCAATAGCTAACTGATAAAACCTTTAAGACAGTATTTTTTAAACTTTAATGTAAGTAAGAATTACCTTGCATGCTGCCTTGCATCAGTTTCTCTAGAAGCAGACCCTAAGAAAGGGTTCACGTGCAAATGCCTATTAAGGAAAACCAGTAGGGGAGTGAAAGAAGTAGCATACAGAAGGTGAAGAAACCGCTTGTTGGTGGCCCACATATATTCACTTCGCAGGGCCAGTTGCTTTGAGTGTTGCCTGCAAATGATCCGGAGATGCCCCCTTCCCCAGAGAATTTCCCTGAATCTAATGAGAGAAGCCTCACCCAAGAATGTTTGCTCTTGCCACACCCTCTTAGTCCCTACTCTTCCTAGCCAGTGGGCAATGACTAGCTGAGTTGGAGCCAACTCTGTCTTGTATTCATCCTTCAGAGCTTCTTCAAGGAGCCAGACTGAAGCAAGGCTCCAGCCAAAATCATATCCTAAAAGAATACCCTAAATAAATCACTTGAATAAGAATCTCTGGACTTTGTTTCTAGAGAATTCAACTTAAGACAAAGTAAGGGCATGATTTGGGAAAATTCCCAAGGAAGGTAGCTTCAACCTGATCTTTCAGGAGACATCTAGAATATAAATTATACCTCAGATCTTTTCTTCCATTTAAGACAAGGACTTTCATACTCTAGCACCATTAGCAGTGTCTGGAGGAGGGAGTCTATAAACTCCCAGGCATCTCACCCTCCTCAAGACAAGTAGCTGGTGGGGTCAACTGGAGGTGAAAGCCCACCCGAAGGCAGGGATAGGGAATGCAGAAGGAGAGAAGGGGTCAAGGGGAACTGGATGGAGCATCAGCAGTTTCTGTTTCACATGCTTGATTAAAAAGGGGATTCTAGGCTTGATCACCAACAGTTTTGGTATGAAAGTTCTAGGATGGAACCAGAAGTCTCCATTACTAATAAGAACTCCAGTAGATTCTGATGTAGTTGGTCCCACACTTTGAAAACGATTGCTTTAGGGCAAATGGTTTGTGGTTGTGTTGATTAAGTTGGTGATTAAACTGCAACCAATATGCAGAAATAGCAGTGATTTGTGGAAATTCTCACAAAGTTTCTGTATTTGCTGACTTAACGTACCTGGTACTTGCATTTAGTGATAGATACCTAAATATAGTGAGCCATTTGCAAGTCAGCAATAATCACTGCTCATCAACATCCTAACTACATGGTAAAGGAACTTTTTTATATATGAAGAGCTAAGCTAAAGCTATAAAAGTCTTCATTCCTGACATCTAAAAAATACACATAGGTTTTTTAATATGCGCTTCCTTCCTTCTCTTTAAGAGCTCTGTGTTAAAGGACAATAAAATGCTGCAGTTTTGATACACTTGGCTTCTTATTATAACCAACTATAGCTCCAAGTGTCAAATATGAGTTGGTCTCCCCGATTAAGGGCTGTAGGAATCTCTATCTATATTAAAAATGATGAAGAGTTAAAGATAAAATTAAGAACTTAATTCGTGAAAGAAACCATTCATTGCTTCATACAGTGCATATATATTAAAAGCCCATAACTTACCAGGTTTTGTGCTCAGGGCTGGATGTAAGTTATAGAAAGAAGAGACACAGTCCCTGTCTTCGTTCAGTACAGAAGACAGTTTAGAAGTCCGGATATCATGCTTCAATGTGGCAACATTTTCAGTGGCAGTACTGGTTGCAGCTGGAATACCAAGAGGTACTGCCATTGGGAGGGGACTTCTTAAAAGGAGTGACATCTAAGCTGAAACCTAGAATAACCAAGAAGGTGATGACAATAAAGAGCTGGGGGTGGGTAAGGGAGTAGTAAATGAGTAGAAGAATGAGATCAAGAATATGGTGCAAGGAGAATGGAGCAGTAAAGTCTTACAACTGTCTGACGGTGGAAAATTGGGATCTCTGGAGAAGAGGCAATGATTTATGCTCCCCAGGACAAGCAATAGTATTACAAGGCTCTAAGAAGACTGATTCTCAGCCGAGAGTAAAAAGCACTCAGTCTTCAATGGCAGCTTCCTTAGAGTGAAGGAGATTTGGTTCTCATGAACCTGGCATGTTCCCCCAGCGGTGGCCTCTCCTATAGAAAATATGGAGATCATAGCAGGCACCCTCTCTCTACTTCTGATGCGTGAGGAGATGGCTAATCCTGCCTAGAAAACATCTCTCAAAACTATGATGTCCATGAAGAAAAGGTGGAGGACTTGGAAACCTAAGTGTAAGATTTAACTTTGTATAGTTCACCTTATACTTGAGAGTTGAGAATTTGGATGAGAAAATAAGCTGGATTGGAGTTAAGGATAAATTTAGGCCAGTGCATACTGCTAAATAGATTCAGATAAAAGTATATATAGTATGGATTTGTAATAAGTTTATTATAAATTTTACTGATATAAAGGATATGTGGCTTGTAATTTATAAAAAAATAATAAAATATTTAATACTCTTTGTTATAAATTCCATATAATCAATTGATTCTCACGGTATGCCTTTCTTGATTTTTGCCAAATTCTTATATCTGTATCCAAACTGTGGTTGCATTTGACAAATGATTACAGTTCTGAAATGAATTTTGTTAATATTTTCATTTATAACAACAAGGAAGGACAAAGGCAAAACAAGAAAGACATGTTAGAACTTCACTCATTTGTCAATGATGTCAGTGGTTTCCTTGCTGAATCAGAAAATATTTTTAAAGTAATAGAAGAAAATTTTCTCAAATTTTGTGCTATTCCCAATATAATGGCTACAGACATAAAACATTTATGCTCAACCCATATTATTAATTAATATTGGCCCCACTGCTTTCTTAAATATAATCAACAAAATGATAAATCAAGCCTTGACTTCTCATTTTTACTGATTTCCATGGTGTAAATATTCCCACAATGGCTAAAGCTAACAACTTAATGTGGTGAGCAGAGTTGGAAAGAGATGTGCAGTGTTAGCACACTATGATATAGTATTTCCACCAGACACAGTAAACTTAAGTAAGAGTGTAAATAATAGTAAAATGTGTAAAATAATTGGAAAGTGATGAGTTCAGGTTTAATTCAATCTATTTAATTGAATGTTTACATAATTTAATTTTTATAAAGGCTACGTTTAACAACCAACCTGCAAAATTCCTGAAAATTTAACCTTTTCCCCACACCCATACCCCACTCTGAACTTTTTCATAGCTGATTCCTACTCATATGCTCATAGCAGATATCGACTCATGTTTGAAGGCTCAGCTTAAATGTCATGTCTCCTAGGAAACGTCTCTTACACTACCCCAATATTCAAGCAGTGTGTAAGCTATCCCTAAGTGTCCCATGATGTCTGTACATCTGTTTGGCACTGCTTAGAACACTATATAGAAATGCTTGTTTAGAGCATCTGTCTTGCTGAGAGGTCACAGTGCTCATAGGGAACAGAGAAGGCGTCATTTATGCTTGCATCCTTGTGCCTGGCACATACCAGAACTCACTAAATGTTTGTAGAATGCATGAATGAATGGATGGTATTCTCAATTTTGATTGAGAAAACAGACCTTTTAAAGAGGAAACAAAATATAAGTCTGTTATGTAAAGAAGAAATCTATAAGCCAGAGGCTGTACCTTTGGTAATACTATCTAGAAAAAGAGAAGTAACAGCAGAATGTGCCAAATTGCAGTCTACCCAGTCTCAGAGAGCGAACAGATGGGGGTCCTTGATGTGAATCTGGCACAGAGACAATTATAGGAGATGGAAGTTAAACTCTGATTGAAATAGAAATTTTTTTTAACTACAGTCAAACCTGCCTAGCTGTCATGGCACCATCCTTTAGAAGAGAAGAGAGAGAAAGAGTAACTCAAGAGTTAATTTTGTTCAATTAAGTGAAACTGAAAGAAAATGAAGATGTGATGAAACCCTGGAAGAATGCAATATTGTCATGTAGCTCATTTTTTCCCCAAAGGAGAGCAGTCAGCAGAGCTGGGTAAATTTCCAGAGAACAGATATGTAAACACTTACTATAATGTAACAAAGAATGAAAAAATGGGAGCGAGACACACAAATCTTATGCTATAAGGAAAATGTGAAGTTGCAATTAGTACTAATTGAGAGAATTGAGCATGCTTCACTAAAACATTAATATTTGAATTTATTCCTATGAATGAATGAATGAACTACTAATAAGCAAGAATGGAAAGAAAAGGTATTCCAAGCTCCAAAAATGCCAAAATAAAAGGTAGAGTAGGATATAATTGTTCAGGAAACAAAGTCTGATAAAAGACCCATTAATTAAAGCAATTAAAAATGCATTGTTCATGAAACCTTGAGAGTCTTAGTGGTTGCAGATTTTTTGCTGGATATTCAGTAACCATCTGTCATTAATTTATTCTAGAGTCTTTCCCAATATTAGTCTCAAGGCCACCAGCATCTGGTTTGCAGGCTCCATCCTTACCTCTTTTTTTTGTGAAAGAATCCAGTTTGCCCCGCTCCAGTATTTTGACATCTTTTCCATTTTTGTAATTCCTCAAAGATTAAGAACAGTGAGTAAAGAAATTCATCTATGAGTTCTATCAAAACTCTAGGCTATAAAACAAGCTATTTCAAAGGTGAACAACCCAACCACAGAATATAGCCAAAAACAAACACAAAATACTTCTTACTGCTTTGTATTCTTCTAATGAAGTTATTTTTTTAAAATAGGACTTCAGTTTTAAGCTCCAATCTCCAAAGTTCTAAAACTGAATAAGTAAAGAAGGTCCCACATAATTCCCAATTAAATTAACATATGAAAGTAAGTAGGCAAATATGAACTTTTTAAGGAAAACCCTGCAGAAAGATACAAGCTGTTGTTCAACTCAAGACTGAAACAGAAATAAATACGTCACCTTTTTACATGATAGAACTTGTGGTGATTAGTTTTGTCATACCTTGCTAGCATTACATTCATATAGCAATTAGGTCCAGTTAATAGTTTTTTGTTCTCTTGTGTTCAGTCGTAGGACTTTGTCCTATATGTGATTTCCAAATATTTTCTCCCTTTGTGTTGTCTGCCTCTTCACCTTTTTGACAAAGTCTTTTGAGGTGCAGAAGCATTTGATTTGGAGGAGTTCCCTTTTATCTATTTTTTCTTTTGTTGCTTGTGCTTTGGGTATAAAGTTTAGGAAGTTACCTCCTATTACTAGGTCTTGAAGATGTTTCCCTACATTTTCTTTGAGAAGCTTTATGATGTTAGTTCTTATATTTAAGTGTTTAATCCACTTTGAGTTAATTTTTGTACAGGGCATAAAATAGGGGACCTCTTTCATTCTTTTGGCTATTGATATCCAGTTCTTCCATACCCAATTATTGAAAAGACTATTTTGTACCAGTTCAGAGGATTTGGGGGACTTGTCAAAAATCAGTTGACCATAGATTTGGTGGTCTATTTCTGCACTCTTGATGCAATTCTGTTGGTCAATGCTTCTATCTTTGTGCCAGCACAATGCTGTTTTAACCGCTGTGGCTTTATAATAGGTTTTAAAGTCAGGGAGAGTTAATCCTCCCATTTTGTTCTTCTTTTTAGGATGCTTCTAGCTATTCAGGGTCTCTTTTCCTTCCAGATGAATTTGGTAACTAGCTTTTCCAAGTCTTCAAAGTAGGTTGTTGGAATTTTGATTGGCACTGCATTGAATCTGTAGATCAATTTGGGAAGAACTGACATCTTAACTATATTTAGCCTTCCTAAACATGAGCAGGGAATATCTTTCCACCTATTAAGATCTTTGCTTTCTTTTTTTTGGGGGGGAGGAGTGCATGGTCCGAAAATTGAACCCACATCTTACGCATGAAAGGCAGGCATTCTAACCACTGAACCATCTGTGCACCCTGATTTCTTTTAGCAATGTTATGTAGTTTTGTGTGTACAAGTCCTTTGCATCCCTAGTTAAGTTCATTCCTAAGTACTTGATTCTTTTAGTTGCTATTTTGAATGGAATTTTTTCCTTAACTGACTCCTCAGTTAGGTCATTGCTTGTATTTAGAAATGTTACTGATTTTTGTATATTAATTTTATATCCTGCCACCTTGCTGAATTTATTAGCTCAAGTAACTTTGCTGTAGATTTCTCAGGATCTTCCAAGTATGGTATCATGTCATCTGCAAATAATGAAAGTTTACTTCTCTGTTTCCAATTTGGATGCCTTTTATTTCTTGGTATTGCCTGATTGCTCTATCTAGAACTTCTTGCACAATGTTGAAAAATAGCAGTGGGCATCCTTGTCTCATTCCTGATCTTAGGGGGAAAGCTTTTAGTCTCTCTCCATTGAGTACAATGCTGGCTATCAGTTTTTCATATATTCTATTTATCACACTGAAGTAGTTACCTTTGATTCCTATTTTTGGACTGTTTTTATCAGAAAAGGTTGTTGAATTTTGTCAAATGCTTTTTCAGCATCAGTGGAGATGGTCATGTGACTTTTCCCTTTTGATTTGTTAATGTGCTGTTTTACATTAATTGATTTTCTTGTGTTGGACCATCCTTGCATTCCTGGTATAAACCCCACTTGGTCATGGTGTATAATTCTTTTAATGTGTTGTTGGATTTCATTTGCTAATATTTTGTTGAGAATTTTTGCATCTATGTTCTTTAGTGAGATTGGCCTATAGTTTTCCTTTCTTATAGCATCTTTACCCAGTTTTGATATTAAAATGATATCAGCTTCAGAAAATGAGTTAGGTAGAGTTCCTTTTTCCTCAATTTTTTTGAAAAGTTTAAGCAGGATTGGTGTTAGTTCTTTTTGGAATGTTTGATAAAATTCCCTCCTGTAGCCATCTGGCCCTGGTCTTTTCTTTGTTGGAAGATTTTTGATGACTGATTGAATCTCTTTACTTTGATTGGTTTGTTGAGATCTTCTATTTCTTCCTAAATCAGTGCAGCTTGTTTTGTGTTTCCAGGAATTTGTCTAGTTCATCTAAGTTGTCTAGTTTGCTGGCATATAGTTGTTCATAGTATCCTCTTATGATTTCTTTTATTTCTTCAGGGTCTATGGTTATGTGCCCCTTCTCACTTCTGATTTTATTTATTTGCATGCTCTGTTTTTTTTTTTTTTTCTTGGTCAGTCTTGCTAGTGGCCCATCAATTTTATTGATTTTTTCAAAGAACCAACTTTTGGTTTTATTGATTCTTTCTATTGTTCTTTTGTTCTCCTATTCATTTAACTCTGCTTTAATCTTTGTTATTTCGCTTCTTCTATTTGCTTTGGGGTTAGTTTGCTGTTCTTAAGTTCTTCCAGGTAAGCAGTTAAGTCCTCGATTTTTGCTCTTTCTTGTTCTTTTGTTTTTTTATTTTTTGTTTGCATGGGCAGCCACCAGGAATTGAACCCAGGTTTCCAGCATGGCAGGTGAGAATTCTGCCACTGAACCACTGTCTCACTGCCCTCCTGTTTTTTTTTTAATATAGGCATTTAGGGCAAAAAATTTCCCTCTCAGCACAGCCTTTGTCCATCTCATAAGTTCTGGTAAGCTGTATTCTCATTTTCATTTGTCATCAGATAGCTACTGATTTCTCTAGCAATTTCTTCTTTGACCCACTGGTTGTTTAAGAGTGTGTTATTTAGGGCAGTGCAAAGGTAGCTCGATAACAATATTCTCACCTGCCATGCTAGAGACCCAGGTTCAATTCCTGGAGGCTGCCCATGCCAAAAAAAAAAAGTATGTGTTATCTAATCTCCATATATTTGTGAATGTTCTCATTCTTTGGTGGCTATTGAGATCCAGCTTCATTCCATTGTGGTCAGAGAAGTGTTTTGAATAATTTCAATGTTTTTGAATTTATAAATACCTGTTTTATTCCCCAGCATATGAACTATCCTGGAGTATGTTCCATGAGCACTAGAGGAAAATGTATATCCTTATGTTTTGGGGTGAAATGACCTATATATGTCTGTTAGGCCTCATTCATTTATCAAGTTGTTTAATGTCTCTATTTCCTTGTTGATCTTCTGCCTGGTTGTTCTATCTATAGAGGAGAGTGGTGTATTGAAGTCACCTACTATTATTGTTGCAGTATCTATTGCTCCCTTCAGTTTTGCCAATGTCTGTCTTATATACATTGGAGTTCCTTTATTGGGAGCGACAGTCAATAGTTTTTAAATAGAAAGTATTGGTTTCACATTAATAGTGAGGTCATTTGATAGAGCACATGAGTATACACTTTATAGAGTTCTATCCATGCAATATTTCCTTTAATCTCTTGGAGAAAATAGTTACTTTTACTTTCCTCAAAATAGCCTCCAAAAGCTTAAAATAAAATAAACAGAAACAGGACCAACCAAGATGCCTTATCAGAATAAGTGAATAAAGCACTAGTAAACATTAACAAATGAACACAGAGAGTTTATCTCAACCCCATGTTTCCCAGTGTCTGATTCATTGAACACAGGGAAACCTCTTACAGATTAACTTCCCTTCAAGCTATGGTAAGAGTTCCTCACCATGGACAATGCAGGTTGTCTTTGACTTGGTGAAGACATCAGTCTCAATAAATAAATAAGTCACAAGCAGACCAGTGGGCAGGAGGCCAAAGATGGTATCTTTGTCCCAATCTTTCACCAGTCAGATGGTGGGTAAATCATTCAGTTCAGTCATTTCTATTCATCCCATACAGTACCAGTACCACATCATGGAAAAAGGAATAAATGAGACACAACTCCTGTCTAGAAGGAGTTTATAGTTGAATCCTTTGAATAATCTGAGTTTTAAAAACTGGCTGGTATGCCTGATACATTGTGGTATTATAGGAACACCTTGGAGAGGAGACACCTTGGTTTGAATCGTCTTTGTCAGATGAGAGGATACTGCAGGCAAAGGGAGCAGGGAGTGCAAGGCTGAGAAAACCAGGGAGCATTTGGGAAAGACATTATTGATGGTGGGTGCCATAAGGACAAGGGAAATATTTTCCTGATTCACCACTCAATCCCTGATGTTCAACACAGTGCATGGCTCATAAGGAAAGCTCAACAAATGTTCATTGAATGGATGAGTTCAAATTTGCTGAAGGCTTGGCAGTATCAGGGAATAATGGGAGATAACTGGGAGGCTTTTCCTGCCAAGTCAAGGAGTTTGGGCATGATTCTGTAAGGAGTGGGAAAGTACCAAAGGTTTTGAAACAGGAGTGTTGCTTTTCACCTATAAACTATGAATGATGTTTTGGGTGATTACTCACTTTAAGATAAATGTTAAAAATTGAAAAATAATAAATTATTAATGAATACATGCCCAGAGGCACTGAAAAATATTTGGGGCACAGTTGAGTCCCAGACAATTGTATGACTTTTTGGATGGGCAGATCTGGCTAACTTTCTGGCCTGAGCGCTCCACTTTCCCCTTCACCTAGAATCACAAAGATGCCCCAGAGTACTTAGCTGGCTGGCCTATAAATAGAATCTGGGCAGACTTCAACCAAGTGTGCTTTCATTTCACTCTTGTTCGCAGTGGTACTACATAACTCGTCTTTGAAGAGAGATGCCTTTCTGGTCATCTTTTCTTTCAGGAATGCTCTAGCAGCATACTTTACTTAGAGGAATGATTAAATGAAACAGCACCCATACATATGGTAGCAATTGGTAAACAGTCATTTAAAATTGCCTTTGTGCCTAATTGTGTTTGTTTACCCTGTTATACAGATTGGGTCAAACCCTGTACTCTGAGCAGTTCCCTGCTACATGAGCAGACATTCAGAAAAGGCTGCATGCAGCCACTGCTTGATTTACGTCCACAGCATTTTCACTACCTTTGTTGAGAAGCTGGATAGGGAAAGGTTTCTCAAAACTTTTAATAAATAAAGTTCAGCTTTAACAGATCCCATATTTGCAATTCTAGATGTGTGTTGAGTTCGATTTTTTCTGTCATAAAATGAGATATATTGGTTTCCACAAACAAGGTGGTAAAGTGATCTGGGTTCTAGTTCTGACTCACACCCCAAACTAGCTACATGAATTAGTGAGTTCCTTAACTTCTCTGGGCCTATTTCCAGAGGGGAAATTAGATGAAGCCCCTTTTAGTTCTTGATCTATGATTTAAGCACATCTCAGAGAATGAGAAATTACTGTGATTTCTTTTTTTAACCTTAAAGTTAGTTATTTTCAACTGTATGTTGAAGTACAAAAAGCTTTCCCCAAGGAAATGTTCTAAGAATGATGATTAGGCTAAATGTGCTTCTGTGCCATACTGAGGAGGCTGGGGGAAAGTCCAGAGAATATCTCACCTCTGTGAAACTGGGAGGAGAAATGGAAGTGGACAAGGTGCTACCAAGTTGCTGTTGGCTCTCCTCTTTGTCTGGGATAAGAACTTCTATTCCCAGCCTCTCTCCTTTCCAGGCAAGAGGTGTTGGCACCATTGCTTAGCAATTTTGCAAAAGGATATAATTAGGCATCTCTCTCTCTCTCTCTCTTCCCTTCTCCCTCTCCCTCTCCCTCTTCCCTCTGCCTCTCCCTTTCCCTCTCACTGGAAAGGCAACACCTACCTGAAACCCAGAAAGAGATCCAAGGAGATATTTCTGTTTGGGTCACATCTGTTTAACATGGTTGAAGAAAGGACAGATTTTCTGAAGCTTATATAGTTGGTCAACTAACTAACACATGTTAGTTATCCAACCCTTGCTCTAAGATGGAACTAATTCTGTGCTGCAATTTGTGCTCAGAAAAACTATAAAACATTGTTGAAAGAAACTAAAGAAGATCTAAACAAATGGGAAAACATCATATGCTTATGAATCAGAAGACTTAACATTGTTTAGATGACAATAGTCCCCCAAATTATCTATAGATTCAATAGAATCCCTATAAGAATACCAGCTAACTTCTTGGTAAAAATTGAGATGCCAATTTCGTCTCTCTGATCCCGAGAGCCAGAAGTCATTTCTCAGTCCTTTGAATTCCAAGAAACTTCTCTGGTCCACCTCATTCCACAAAGGATTTGAGGTAGGTTATTGAAATTCCAATCAATAAACTGTAGCAGGTTTATTTTTTAAATGAGGTCCTGGGGTAATAAAAAAGAAGAAGTCTGCAAAACCTAATCTAAAAATATTTTCCCTTCCTGTTACTTTTTTTTCACTCTCTGCACATGTTCTTTTTCCTCTTAAATGACTTAAGAATGAGAGCCTAATAATGAAAGCTCTTACACTGAAAGTCTTTTTTTATTAATTAAAATAGCTGTTTCATTGTTTCAGATGGTTACACTGGTTTTCTATCTTATTGTATTAGGTGCTGTGGGTTTTATCCACTATATAAGAAAATAAAGGAGGGAGTATTTTTATGGTTAGAATATTCATTTTTGTCTTTTCTATCTTTCACATATTCCACCTTACATAATTTGGGGGAGAAAATGATCTTTGGTAACTCAGTAAGTTGAATTTTAACAGCAAGTGTTCTGAAACTGAAGACTAACCAAAGAAGTGTGAACTGGAGATTTAATTGAATCCTATTTGCTTAAATAAATTAAAGAAGTAAAAGCTATCACAATTCTTCATCAACTGCTCTCAATGGGGTTTCTAAGCCTCTTCTCTAAATTGGCCTCCTCCTGCCTCTCTCCACAGGGGAGGAAATTTCTGGAAATTCAGCATCAGAACCTACTAAGGTCCATGCTTGTCAGATCTAGATAACCTCACAGCTTCCTTTCTTCTCATTTTAACTGCAGAAAAATTATTTTCATAGGAAAATTATGCCAGTAAATAATTACCATTAGTTTTTATTAGTTTTAACCATGCTATTTCAAAAATTAAATATTAACAATCATTTGGATTCATTAATTCTAGATTTCCAAAGAGTAATTCCTAGAATTTTAATGACAGAATATTAGGTCAACAGAAATATTTTATGGCAGAATGAACGAAAGAAAAGATTTTGCTTGAGGGAAAGAAACTAATGTTCTTCATCTTCCCAATACATCTCTTTTTCTCAGGCCGAAAATCTGTGTCAATTATAGAAGTTAGAATACAAATGAGTTCATTCATTTTCATCCGTAGCTCATTGGCCTCAATCTTCTTAATAACCTGGCTATTCTTTCTCAGAAGCTTATCGCAAATGGAAGATCACTTTGAAAGGTAATTGACTTTGGCATAAATATATAGCCATGCTTTGAGGAATCTCTGAAAGGAAAAACCCACAAACCACCAAATGACACTGAAAGGCCTATGATCCTTATGGCCAAATCGATAATACTTTGAGGTCTGTCTCTTCCTCAGTTGATGCCTATCTCCCACAAAACCACACCAGAAATCTCTGAATCATCTGAGACCTTATCCCCCACCACTCTTGGGTTCTTCCTTCATGATAGTCTCAACCACCCTAGGCAGAAGGTGACTGCCTTTTCTCTCACCCAGTAACTGCTCAGCCCACAATGCTCCCTTTACTCATGTAATCCCCCTTGTCGGGGATTTTTTTTTTCCTATCACCTATCTTAAAACTACCTACTCTTCAACTCTCCTTTTTCATGAGGCATCCCATGCCTATTCCAGTCCTCATGGGGTACATTTGAATCCATACTATTAAGTTTTTCAGCATACACACCCTTAGGGAAAAGATATTGGTAAGCAGGACAATCTCTGAGAAAAAAGGGAAAGAAGAGCAGAGTGCTGACCAAAACATATTTTTAAAACTTTAAGGTGGAACCCATACCTACCCTTCTTCTTTTGAAACAGGCATCCCAATTTTGACTGTGGAAGCCATTGCCTAACCCCTAGTGATCAGCCAAGATTGGCCAAGCCAACAAACACACTCCTGTTGCCTCCTTTACAGGTAGGCCTCTTGACCTTATGACACAATCCTGGCCTAGGAGATGTATATGAAAGTCGATAGATAAAAGATCATAGAAGTCCTGATCCTCTCCCTTTTATCTTGAAGGCTGGGCCTATAGCAGCCATCTTGCAACCATAAGGCAATAAAATGATGAAGACCAATTTTCTAAGAATGACAGTATGGAAAGATAGAAAGTGCCTGGATCCCTGGTCACAAAGTTGAGAGGGTAAACCTACACCAGCAACCACCTATCTCTGAACTGACAATTATATATAATATTGTGGGTGTATACATATATATTATAATAAACTCTATCGGTGTAAACTAAGATGGCATTTCTAACTACTATAACCTCCTTTCTCCAAGAAAACTCTAGTAATCTTTTTGTTGGTAAAATAATTCTTCTATTCACTTTACTGTGAATAAAAGAAAGAAACATCTTATGGTCCATACTCATGCGTCTTTAAAGCAAATAACACAGGTTTGGGATTTTCGTCAGCTTGAAAAATTTGCTGAAGTATTTAATTCAGTACTGTGCCAGAAAAACCCTGTAGCTACATCCAAACTGATTGTAACATGAGCCATTATTTAGGTGACAGTGTATTTTATTTTCTAATTACATTTTGCTTAATAAGTAAGAAAACCATTTACAGAGCTATTGCTCCTATAAAGTGGTTTGACTAACAAAGATCTAGGTTCCTTAATTTGTTCACACATGATCCAATATAATATACAATTTTCCTATTATTGGGGTCATGATAATAAGTCCCTTTTAACATCAGAGCAAAGATAGAAAAAAAAAAAGTCAGTGAAATTACCATGTAGTATATAGTAGAGGCTAAACAAAGTTAATGGCACAAATTGACATAATTCTGACTACACAGAGTTCTAGTTTGTCGTATTTGACATTTCAGAAAACAAGTTGAGTTCAAGCTGGCTATAAACTTAGGTATCCATATATTATCTTCTATGACATATAAGCTCAGGTATCTAAACAGAATGGAAACCAATGAAATAGATAAGTGAAACCCAAAAGAATAAAAAACACAGTATGATTATTCCACAATTTGCCTAGGTTTTTATAAAATCTTTAACTTAATTGATCATAAAGTTGTTAATAAAATAAACTGATCAATTCAAACAACCAGTTTCACTATTTCTTCTAACTGTAGTACTGTTTTGCTAGACTGCAGTTTCTCCCATATTGGTAAATTGTCTCTTATGAAGAATAACCTAGTAGAAGCCATAAAGAAAAGCTATGTAACATACTTAGGCAATGAATAGACCTCAGAGACAGACAAACCAGGTCTATCCATTCTCTGCCATTATTCACTGTGCATCTTTGGGCAAGTCCTTTAGCTTTACTGAGCTTCAGTTTCCTCTAGTACAGAATGGGGATAATACCTACCTTCAAGATTGCTGTGAGGAATTTTTTATAAATGGAGTATACTGTCAAACCACAGGCCGATGGAACCACAGGCCCTAGATTAAGTTAGTTCTAAATCATTCAAAGCCTGCTGAGATGCCTGGAAAAAAACCCACCAGAAATCATTATGCTACACAATTCCCAGAACCTTCTGCTAGAATGGGGAGGCCTCTCCACCCATTAGCCAGAGTTAAGAGACCTCCTAGTACATAAAGCATCAGGTAAAGTCCTCAGAAGACTACCACCTTAGTAGTGAGGCTTCTCTGAACCTGCCCTAATAAGGCTTAAAAAACAAGCACCAAGTCTAACTAAGTGACAGAAAAAAGCCCAAAAATCTTTAAAGAAATACAATAAACTCTAGCATCCGGTAATGTAAAATTCACAATGTCCAGCATCCATTCATACTAGAAACATATGACCCATAACCAGGACAAAGATCAATGAATAGAAAGAACTTAGAAATATCAGGAAATAGTAGACAAGGATGTAAAATAACTGTTATAAACAACCTCCATATGATCAGCAACATAAAACATCCCCATGGAGAAAAAAGAAATGGAAGATATAAAAACTGGCCAAGTGGAATTTCTAGCAATAAGAAATAAAATACCTGAAATGAAAAAATATATGGGATGGGATCAACAGCAGATTTAGATACTGCAGATGAAAAGACAGCAATAGAAACTTAAGAAAATCCACAGATTTTTACAAATTTCTAAAATAAATGGATTGTCAGTGACTTGGGACAATATAAAACAGAGTGACATATATGTAATTGGAAAACAAGAATGGAAGGGAGGAGAACAAAAAAATCAGAAAATTAATATAATTCAATTTTCCTAACTTTCACAAAAACTATAAACCCACACATCTATAAATTTCAATAAAAGCCAAGTAGAATACACATACAGAAAACATATCAAAGCATAGTGTAATCAAATTTTTGCAAACTAGTGACAAAGCGAACACCTTAAAAGCAGCCAGAAGACAAAGAAAAATCATGCAGAGGAACAAAGATAAGCATGACAGCAGACTTCATCTTGAAACTATGCAAGCCAGAAGATTAGACAGTAAGATCTTTAAAGTACTGCAAATGCACTGGTGAGAGGGGCCTCACTTCCAGTGAGAAGCTTACTAGTGACCACCCTCTATTAAGTTCACAGTAGGAAATGGTGTCATGGGTCTACGTTTCTCAGTATCAATGGGAATGACAGGTCTCCAGAACTGTAGACACCATGTGGTAGCACTTAAGTGTCAGAAGCAAGGTGGACATTATTACCAGTAGAGGCAGCAAGGCCAGAGTGGCAAGCAGTGACTTGCCCTCCTGGGTCTGTGATGACATCTTACAGATCACCGTGTTCTTAGGCACATGATAAATAGACAGCTTTCTGGGGTGCTGCTTGTAAACTGAAAATAATCAAGAGCTGGAGAGTAAACAGCTGATAGCAGCTGCCACTATGACAGACTGAGGCACCTCGCCCATGTTCCTGTGTACAGATCCAGAGCACAATGATTGAAGGGGAAGCTGAAGCTCTTTGAAGTTGCAAGATGTGACAGCAAGTATGTTCAATAAATTTACTCCCAATCCTTCCCAATGGGCCTTCTGGCCAGAGTAACCATGTACTGAAGGCAGGGGAAATACACAGGATCTCTGAGTATTTTGGAGACAAGGCCTGATTAGAGTGGGCACATGTAGAAACCAGACGATATATAACCTTCTGACCCAAATTTACCTCTCAGACAGTGTAACAGGTACATAGACACATCCTGTGGTTATTTCTGCAGTATTTCACTGTATAATTGGGACCGGATATACTTAGAAGCTAGCAAATCCTTACTTTGGTTCCCTGTTCTGTGGAGTAAGAGCCATTATAAGAAGTAGAAGCACATGAAATTACTCTCCCCAGTCAAGAAAATAAACCAAAATTAATACTATATCCTTGTACCGGTTTGACTTTGTGGTGGACTGCAAAAAAACCATGTCCTTTAATCCTCATTCAATATTGCTGGGTGGGAGCATTTTGATTATTCCCATGGAGATGTGACCCACCCAATTGTGGGTGGTAACTTTTGATCAGATAGCTCCCATGGAGTTGTGACTCCACCCATTACTCCTTTAAAAGAGGAAACATTTTGGAGAGAGTCCCCTTTTTGGTAGAGCCACAAGAAAGCCAGCAGATGCCACTATGTTAGCCATGTGCTCTTTCAGCTGAGAGAGAAACACTGAACATCACTAACCTTCTTGAACCAAGGTGTTTTTCCCTGGATGCCTTAAATTGGACATTTCTACAGACTTGTTTTAATTGGGACATTTTCTCAGCCTTAGAACTGTAGACTAGCAACTTCAATTAAATTCCCCTTTTTAAAAGCCATTCATTTCTGGTATATTGCATTTCGGCAGTTAGCAAACCAGAACAATCCTAATATAGTGTTACAATTTTTAATGTAATCTTAACACTGCAAGTGAGCTGTGAATTTGGGCTCTATTGCACAAGAGGAGCAATATGTAAAGTTTGTACCCAGATACAAATAGGCTTTCCTCTCTCACCCCAGACTTAGAGACACCATGCCCATGTATTGCCGAGGATATAAATTCTAAAGGAAGTGGTAAATAATTGAGATAAGGAACCAACGAAGTTCTCTATACCCCTGTTACTTGTTACCCAAGATAGTTCGCTTTCTTTGTCTCTAATGTGTGAAAAAACCCAGTGAAAAATCACTACAGATTTGGGAAATTTCCCCCGCTCTCCTGCTGATGTAACTGAACCTCCTTTTCCTACGCAGCCTATTGGGTGTGTTGGGTCATAAGCCAAGTGATGAATCCACATCTGGGCTGTTGGTGGGACTCATTTACACTGGGCGAGACTACAGAGTCTGAAACCACCGTCAAATTGCGAAGGTGGTAGTCCCATGGCAGCCCCATTCGACTTAGCTGTAAAGTCCCTCTTCCCACCTCATAAAGAACAAATGGATTAGGGCAGATGTCAGTTGACTATTTGTGGTGGCTACCAGTGCACTGGTCATGCTGGAGGTACTATCTTTATTGGACCAGAGTAATAATACTGGACAAAAGCCATGAATTCTTCTGCCTGATGCACTCAATAACCAATTCTTGAGACACCAGGTTTCAAAGAGAGAAAGGGTTTATTACTATACGTGTAACAGCAGAGTAGGCAGACTAATGGCCCAAAATCTGTCTCCCTGAACAAAGGAGACTTGAGGTTTTTAAGGTTTCTAGCAAAAGGAAATGAGGTCATTTACAAGAAAATAGTGTTAATAGTGAGCTCAAAGGTGAAAAGAAAACATTGTTAGCATAAGTTAACATAAGAAGGCAGAGCTATCTATTTTTCTATGGCAGAGCCTGCAGATATAATTTACAAACACAAGGAACTGAGGCTAGTTAATTACTGTTCTCCTTAGTGCTGAGGCTTGTTAGAGAAGAACCAGACAAGGGGCGTTATAGTTCTCATAGCCACTTGGGCACCAGGTAAAAGATGAGGGCTTTTTACAACCCCTCTGGATGTCCAAAACAATGTAATTATAGTTCAGGGCTTCCCAGTGCTTCCCTTTGTCTGTTCCAAAATCTCAAAGCAAAAGGAACATCTATATAATAATTCAGTAATTAAAATTATCCTGTAAATCCTAATTTCTCAGTTACAATAACATAGACTCTGGTACTTAGTAGGACGTTATTGACCTGGAAAATGTGTTCTTCTCAATTCCCATTTGTATGGAGATTGAAGCAGCTTACCTTATTGTGGGAAGAATGGCACTGTACATCTACAGTTGTGCCCAAAAGCCAAGTCAATTCCTGTTCTTGGTCACAAGAGAGTCCAAAAGGATCGTTCATCATCTTTACTTTATAAGGAACATCATGCTGGTCCACTAAGTTGATGACACCATGTTAGCAGGACTTGGAGGCAATCCACCAAAAGAACTGGAAATATTGAGGTCAGGACTGTGGGACATAACAGTTGTCAAATGTCATCGTCTTCTACTTGGAAAATAACTGACCTTAAGCAATTCATTTAAACTTGTGGAGTTTCAGCTTCTTTACCTCAATATTGGGATTTATAGCAATTATCTTAAGGAATCAATAAGAGGAGAAAATGAGAAAACTGTAACCAAGAAATTAGGATTTAAGAATGATTTTGATTACTGCATCGTATTCCTTTTTACTTTCTGGGATATTGGAGCAGACAGAGGGGAATACTTGAAGGCCCTAAACTATAATTAAGCTGCCCTGATATCTAAAATGATTGTAAAAGCCTGATCTTGTGCCTTTGTGACTGTAAGAGCTGTTACCCCTTCCGTCTGGTCATTTCCTAGTAGGGCAAAGTCCCTAAAGCTAATGAAGAATTTGAAGTCAACCATAGCTAGCTTCAGCCCCAGACATTTGTAGATCATATCAGCTAGATTCTCCTATCAAAAAATAACTTGTCTCCCTTCCTTTTGACTTACACCCTTAGACTGAAGTGACAGCTCTGCCTTCCCTCCTTTCAGCTTTTGTTCTCCTATTGAAATGGTAATTACAACACTCTCCTTTTCTGCTTTGAACTTGCTATTCGAAATGCCCTACTCTCCCCTTGCTAAAATCTTTAAGAACTTGGAATCCCCTTAAACTCAGGGAGACAGATTTGGGGCCACTAGGCCATCTGCTCTCCTACTACATGCCTAGTAATAAACTCTTTCTTTGAAACCCCAGTGTCTCTGGAACTGGTTATTGAACACATTGGGTGAAATAATCCACGGCTTTTGTCCATTAACATAATATATATGAATATACTTAGTTAAGCACCTGCACATAGTAGACACTAAAAAATAAAAATAGTTTAAAGCAATGGAACTGTTCATAGTAATGTAAAGGAAAGGCTGGCAGAGTCTTAACTCATTTATTCCAGGTGTGTGTGTGTGTGTGTGTGTGTGTGTGTGTGTGTATGAGCATGTTTCCCTTATAAGGTTTTTTGGGTATCTTTGATTCATATCTTGCTAGTGGGTTTTACTAAGTTAATATCAGAATTTTATTCAAGGAAGAAGCTCAAAATGATGACAAATGTGGGTCCCAACTGTAACCTTCAGGCACTGTTGATTATTAATCTCTAATCATTGTTCTATGAATACATTCTATTTAAATTGAAACATCTTTGAAAACCCAGTTTAGTTACATCTATAGAAGACAAACCAATGTTTTAAAATAGCTTTTGAATGTAAAAGAGATTTTCCTGCCTAGGGCACCAGTTACATAAAACTAACAGACCCTTCTGACATTTTGAAGTCAAATAGTTTAACACTCTAAATAATTCTTTCACACATGTGCAAAGTTTTCAGAATATCATAAAACATTAATCTTGAATTTCAAAAATGAACTTTCATGTTTAAAAACAAATATATCTGTTTTCCAGAGTGATATTCTAACAGCACACTATTTTTGAAAAGACAGGCCTCTAATTACCACTTCAAATATTAATAAAAACAAGTAATTAACTCTGAAGTCCCAGCCCAGACAGGCAGAAAGTCATGACAATAAATCTAAATAATTTACCTCAAATTACACATTCATGTATGAACCTATTCTAGGAGTTTTTGTTTCTTTGTTTGTTTGCTTGTTTGCTATTTTCTGCATGGGCAGTCACTGGTAATTGAACCCAGGTCTCAGGCATGGCAGGCAAGAATTCTGCCAGCTGAACCACCATTGTACCACTCTGTTCTAGGAGTTTTTAAATTGCTTTCTAGAGAAACAGATAAAATCAATGTTTTAATTAATTTTGAAATGCGTAAAGAAAATGTATACTGGGGTGCCTTCCAGGGGAGAAATCTGGCATTAGATTCAAATCAGTTATTTGGCTGCAACTGCTGACCAGGTAGAAAAAAATACTTCCATTTCAAATTTATTTGAGGTTTGGGTGCTACCAGACAAAGGTGGTGGTGGATTCTTTTGCCTGATGTGCTCAAATGACCAGTTCCTGAGACACCATGGTTTCAAAGAGAGAAAAAGTTTATTGTTAGTCTCAAAGCAGGAGACCAGATGGCCTATCAGCCCAAAATCTGTCTCCCCATATGATGGCTTGAATATTTCTCACTTGCTTTGTTATGAGTATGTTTGTATTCGTAAATGAAGCAAATATCTTTGTTTTTTCCTCTATTTCATTGCTTTATCATTTGACATAAATTATAATATATTCATGGCATAACATTTAAGTTATAGAATATCAGGTTAAAGAGTGAATTGTTGGAGTGCACAAGGGTAGTTCAGTGGTAGAATTCTCACCTGCCATGCAGAACAACCCGGGTTTGATTCCTAGTTCATGAGGCAAAAACAAAAAAAAACAAAAAGCATTAACAAAAACCAAAAAACATTAACAAAAATGTTGTGAAAAAATACCTATGATATGCACATCACATATCTGCCTCTCTGTGTGTGCATGTATAGATATAGAAATATATATATGTAGGGAGACACAAAAAAGAGTGACTGTTATCCAAGGACTTGCACCCTATTTTGGGGAGATTTAGTCCATTTCCAGTTGTACTCAGGACAGTTGCATATTGTTAGGTGAAACATATGTCTGTTATTGTGTTCTACTTAGAGATTAAGTATGGTTTTAGGTGATGTGTATAGCTGCCAAGTTGATGAAGGGTGGACTGTGATGGTTGGGTTTCATGTTTCAACTTGGTCAAGTGATAGTGCCCAGTTGCCTGGTCAAGCAAGCACTGGCCTACTCATTATTGCAAGGACATTTCATGGCTGGTTAATGAAAAAACAGAAGTCTGGTTTATTAAATCATCAGTCAGTTTATTGCATTTATGACTTATTACATTTATGGTCAACTAGTCTTCCACAATGAGAGAATCCAATCAGTTGTATTTCACCCAATTTGTGGAAGGTTTTTAAGGGAAAGGTGATTTCAGTTGTTAGAAGAGAGAACTTTTGTCTCTATCTCAGCTAGCCCGCTTCACCTGCAGAATTCATTGAACACTTTCATCGTTCTTGCTAGCTCACAGCCTGCCCTACTGAATTTGTACTTGTGCACCCCCACGGTTGCATGAGATACTTTTATAAAATATCATATTTATAGATTTCTCCCATTGTATCTGTTTCCCTAGAGAACCCTGCATAATATGCCCTGAACTTCAGTAATTCTGGTTTTATAGTATTAAAAGATGGGCAGGTTTTAGGATAATGAGCACAATGGCCTCAGATGAAATAATTAGAGGTGATTTAATTATTGAGCATGTGCATGTTGATTACATGCATAATCACAGAATGTGTGTAAGAAAATGGCAGCAGTAGTATGATGATGGGTGTGATTTTTAGCATTATAATGAGGTATAGGTGATTTACAGGCTAAAGTCTAAGTTGCTGTGCATGTCAGGCAGGCCCATTTTGACTAGATCCAGCTTCGTTTATCAAGATGACTTTGAACTTAGGGTGGATTAGTTCTGGGCTGACCCAAGACACTTCATTAATAAATATTAGGGGCTGTCTTTAGTGATCACAAGACACTAAAGTCTAAACACTGGATAAATGGGTACAAATGAGGGTCAGTGACAAGGTTTTACAATTGCAAGTGTACAAGATAAAGGCTATACAGTCATTATCAGAGATCAAGGCAGCTGAATTACAGTTCAGAGATTTCACGTATTTCCCTCCGTCTGCTCCAATATACCAGCAAGCAAAAAGGAATAATCATAATCATCCCTAAAATCCTAACTTCTTGGCTACATGAGGAAATTTGAGAGGAAGAATGTAAAGTTGAAAAATAATATAATATGGGTTTAAATGGAATAAAAGGATATTACTGATACCCTGGAATAAGATTCAAAATGCTTTGAGTTTTGGAACATTTGAGTTATAATTTTTAGCATGTATATCTAAATGGTTGCTCTCAAATATTATTTGTTCATCACAAAGGACACACTCACAAGAATAACAGTGAGTTTCAAAGATGTTGAAACCTATCAGAATATTTAGAATGCCAAAATTCCTCAAGTGAATCTATGCTTCCTTCTACTAGGACAACCTCTTCTCACATCCCAATCACCCCTGAGAATTACTGATCAAGATCTTACAAAACTCTATATTATATACATGAAAGGGACACAAAGCTCTGTCTAGTTGTGATTCTTCCTGGTTTAGCACCCAAGTCTACTCACTATTCTACAAAAAGGAGTTTCAAGTTATTAGATAATTATAATGCCAATGTGTTTTTTACTTAAATGAATGTGGATTATAGAATCCGGGAGTTTAGGATTCACATTCCAATAACAGCTGTTATTTGTTAGCTCTGTAACCTAAGGCATGTGACTCAACTTCAATAAACTCAATTATCTACACTGTAAAATTGGGATGATATATACTGTTCTAGTTTGCTAGCTGCCAGAATGCAATATACCAGAAACACAATGACTTTTAAAAAGGGGAATTTAATAAATTGCTAGTCTACAGTTCTAAGGCCGAGAAAATGTCCCAATTCTATGTCCCTTATATAAATGTCCAACTAAGGCATCCATGGAAAGATACCTTGGTTCAAGAAGGCCAATGAAGTTCAGGGTTTCTCTCTCAAGTGGAAGGCACATGGCGAACACAGGCAGGGTTCCTCTCTCATCTGGAAGGGCACATGGCGAACACGGCATCATCTGCTAGCTTATTCTCCTGGCTTTCTGTTTTATGAAGCTCCCCAGGAGGCATTTTCCTTCTTCATCTCCAAAGATCACTGGCTGGTGGACTGTGCTTCTTGTGGCTATGTCATTCTGCTCTGCTCTCTCTGAATCTCCTTCATTCTCCAAAATGTTTCCTCTTTTATAGGACTCCAGAAACTTATCAAAACCCACCCAAATGGGTGGAGATATGTCATCACCTAATCCAGTTTAACAACCACTCTTGATTAAATCACATCTCCAGGGAGGTTATCTGATTACAGTTTCAAACCTACATTATTGAATAGGGATTATTCTGCCTTTATAAAATGGGATTTAAATTAAAACATGGCTTTTCCAGGGAACCTACATCCTTTCAAATCAGTGCATATACCTGCTCTGCAAGATTGATTAAAGGAGATAATGTAGGGAAAACATCCTGCCCCCAAAACTTTGATCATTCATCATCTGATAAAATTTCCATATTGTTCATCTTCTTCCCCATTCCAATGTTTTGATTGGGCCATTCTTATCTTAGGGTATAACTGAGTTATAAGAAAAATCAACTAACATGTTCAGTAGGAATATGAAAGAGTAACTATGGCTAATGGAGAGCTTTGGGCCAGCATTCTTTTATCTCAGAAGTGGTGGTCTGCAAACTTTTTTTGTAAAGCCAGATAGCAAAGATTTAAAGCTTTGTTAGGCTGTCTGTTGCATAAGGATGTTTTGTTTTGCTTTTGCTTTCGTTTTTTAACAACATTGTATAAAAGAACAAAATGCCCTGGACAATTAAGGTGATGATTTTATTTAAACAATTACAATAGGGCAAACATGTCAAAAATAGGGAAGGAGACTTGGGTAAACAAGGTAAACAAGGGAACCATTTTTGAGTCTTGTGGGAGTCATGAGCATGGATGGAGAGGCAATACTTCCTGATTAGACTCAGAAAACAAAACGATGGAGGGTTTTTTTTTTTTTTTAATACATCCTCTCTTCCAGGAGCACAGGGATCAGTGAAGTTTATTCATCATTTTAACCTTAAAAAGAGGAAAACCATTTGTTGCCTGTGGTTTTGACAAAAACAGGCCACCAGCCAGAATTGACCCTCAGGCCTTAGTTTGCCATACCCTGTCCCAGAAAATTGTTAAAACTAATAGTAAGCCATCCTATCATGTAGACCACCTTCCCCGATCTGTCTTATCCTGGTACTAAATATGAGTAATCATTTAATTGGGAGATGGGATTTTTTTCCCATGATCTTTCACTATGCTAAATGATTTGTGAGCATATCTCATTTAATATTCACAGTATCTCACTGAGGTGTGTATTATTCCAATTCCCATTTCACAGAGGAGAAACCTGGAGTATAAATAGGTAGTAAAATGTACTCAAAAGTCACCTGGCTGGAAAAGAGCAGGGCTAGATTCCAATCCTGATGCTTTTAATTCCAAATCCTGTCCCCTTAGCTACAAAGTAACAAGGCCCCTTCTAAATCGTCTCCATCAAACTCAGTTGGTAAATTGTCTCAACTCCTTGACTCTCTTTTGCTATGTAGCTCTACCCAAATACACAAAAGGTTTTTTTTGTTTGTTTGTTTCCAATTAAAAGTTGAAAAACCTTACCCAACTTCAATTTGAAAATACAGTTCTTTATTTTTTTAAACAAGCAATAATTTGGTACATAACACATTCATATTCATTCAAAATGTAAACTTATTAGTATTCCTGATTCTACTCCTAAATTTCTTAGAAATATTGAATTCCTCAGAGCTGAGCTTCTATCCTTGGCAAAATATCAAATCAAAGAAAATTTCATTCAGAAGGTAGCTAGATGCAATCACCTCCTCCAAGCACTTTTCTGATACTTACCAAAGGAGAGAGCTACCTGGTGAGTAATGTCCAAAGTATAGCTGTCCACCACAGAGCTAATTGGGCATCACCTCTGGAAAGCTTTCATATAAGTGGCTTATACAAACTGAGCGTGGAATGAGAACCGTATTCAGGAGTGGTACAAGAAAGAAGGCTATGTTAGGATCTATGATTTACTTACGCTCTCTGGTTACAAGTAGCAGAAACTAATCCAAGCTATCCAGAAAAAAAGGGGAACTCTCTAAGAGGGATAAAATAGAATCTTAGGGACCCCAATAGCAGACATGGAACTAAGTCTAAAGAAGGCACTGGACAATGGGACAAGAGGGTCTTAGACCTTCTATCCCACTCTCATTTGTGCTTATCTTTGCATAATCTTCATTCTTCTCTCTGCTCACTGGCTCTCTTTGCTCCCCAACCACACGGTTGGAAATATGGTCACCCTAACTTCCCAAATTTACATATTTTAAAGTCTAGTCACATAAATAGTCTCAATTCCAAATTCCCATGAGTGAAAGCATCATTTTCCTGTATTTTGTCAAATTTTCACTCTTCTTCCAATCAACTGAGGCCAGGAAACCTAAGGTCACATGGGGTAAAAATTGCAGCTTGGAAGCCTATAATTAGGAATCATAAGTGGAAACAGAGGTATGGCCAATTCCTAGGGAAAAAGAGAGTTATTAACTCCTCAGCTGGACAGACAATTTCAAAAGACTAGGTAATTTCAGCTGATTGAGTACCTATTATGTACCAAGCTCTCAAATGATAGAGCTGCATTGTAAAAATTGTTATACCACCTCTGACTGCAAAATTAACTTTCTTCCCACCTCATCTCCCAGTCTTGCAGACTCAGAGATCAAGAATATCAGAGGTGAACCAACTCTAAACTGGAAGCAATCAGGAACTAAATACATCATGGAAACATGAATAGAAATATTCAGAATTCTCATGTAAAAGTAGCACAACTGATTCATATTCAAACTGATATTAGATCCTTTTCCAAGAGCATCTTCCATGGGATCAACAGTAAATAGAAGAACAGCTACCCATGGAGAAGCCTTCTAATAAGTCATAGAACCACTGCTATTGAAAGATCATTTCGTACTTTTTAAATTGCTAGCCTTAAGATATTTATAGTCTATTTTTTTCTATAAGCGTTGACATGTGAACTAATGAAGATTATCACAAAGAGTGACTTGAGGAGAACCCACTAACAAGAGTGTGGTTAACTGATTGGAAAAAGTTAGAAAGGACAAGTGGGAGGGCGCGCCAATAGTCCAGAGACTTTGGAGGACCCATCATCGCTAGGATTTTGAGGTGCAATTTGTACCCTCCACAGGGTTAAAGCTGAAACATCTTTGAAAGCATCCAACCCAGCTTTTATATTTTCTGGTTAAGGAAACCAAGAATAGAGAGATGATGTGTCTTGCTCCAGGTCACAAAATCTGCTGAATAAATGAACTGGAAAGATCAAGACTATAATTCACGACTTCTTGTTCTTTCAACTATACTAGGACTTCTCCTAAAAGGAAATATGTCAGTATGAACTTATCTCCCCAAAGTGCTCCCTGAACATCCAAGCCCCACATTTCCATGTGGGCACTCTCTGTTCCTTGAAGCATGACATAGATCCTTTCTAAGCTGGCTGAAGAACTCATTCTCCTTGACCTCAGCTTTTCAAGTAGTTTACTTCTACAAACATTTTCTGACTAACAGAAGCATTTTGCTGAAAAGTAATATAATTAGTGTGCACCCTGGGAAACTAATTTAAGGCTACTTCTGCCAAATGAACCTTTCTCAATGAGTTGACATGTAAGTTCATGAAAACCACCAGTTTATCTGATTTTTTAAAACATGGATTCTCAAGGAATCTTTCACAAAATTTATTCTGTTTTAATATCATATTGGCTCATTGTCAATAAAATGAAGCATTTTATTTCTCAAATCCCCATCTTATATCATTTCTACTCTAGTGCATAACACTGCCTCTTTCTGAAATTGCTGAGGAGTTTAAATGGCTTGTATCATTTTGCTTGAGGTTTTTATTTTCTTTAGGACTGAGTAAGAAGTGAATTGGATGACCAATAACAGATTAAGTATTTCAGGAATTTTCTCAAGTTTGTACATAGTACTTGGCATCTAATCTTGATGACCCAAATAATTTAGCAGTGAATATATATAAATTAATCTGCCTACACATGTAGATACCTAATTTCTCCCTAGAATTAAATATGGAATATGTATATTTATTTACGTGCTCATTTAAAGAACATTTTATTGAGTGTTTTGGTTTGCTAAAGCTGCAGAATGCAATATTCCAGAAATGGAACAGTTTTTTATAAAAGACTTTATTAAGTTGTAAGTTTATCATTCTAAAGCAATAAAAATGTCCAAACTAAGGCATTTATGGAAAGATACCATGCTCAAGAAAGGCTGATGAGTCTGTAATACCTCTGTCAGCTAGGAAGGCAAATGGTGACATCTGCCAGCTTTCTCTCCAGGCTTCTCATTTCATAAGGCTTCCCCAGGGCTTTTTCCTTCTGCATCTCCAAAGGTCTCTGGCTGTGTGGGCTCTGTTGGTGCTCTCCAAAATGGTTCCCTCTTAAAGGGCTCCTGTACACCCACCTTGAATGGGTGGAGACACATCTCCATGAAATAATCTAATCAAAATTTACCACCCACAATTGGGTGAGTCACATCTCCATGCCAGCAGAAAAAAGATCCCACCCAGAAAAATGAATGAGGATTAAGACTTGTCTTTACTGGGGTACACAGCAGATTCAATCTGGCACAGTGGGAGAGAGGAAGTTACCTTTACAATAACCTCAAAAACACCGAATAGTCATCTGAACTGTACTTTTTAAGAATCAGAGAGCTGACCAAATTTATCTTCAGAAAAAGATGCAAATGGATTAGATTCTGAATTGATTCATTTGGATTGCAAATTTGGGTCAGGTGTAGGTCAGGTGCAGCACAAGGGAAAACCAAGGTCCTATGCATGAGAAAAGTTGGTTTGTTACTCACAAATCCTAGAGAGAATGGGCTCAATGGGAAGCATGGTGGGCTCCAATGGCTCAACCAGCAGGTGGGGAACACACAGGCGGAGGAAGAGGGGCTTGTGGCCTTGTGTTTTATTGTGGTCTGGGAATGGAGGTTGATAGAGATTTCCCACCAGAGTCAAAGATTGATTAGTTTAAAGCTAACATGTGTGAAAAGAGAAAGGGACTGGGGGTCTGAGGGTGGCAGGTATGGCTTCACATTTGGGACCAGCTGTGAGTTTGGGTTGAGGTGCATGGGTGATGTGGGTGGTAGACACAGATGCAAATTTGGGTGCTGGGGAGTTTTATGTCCCAGGGCTGGAAAGCTGCATATTGTCTAGGACAAAAAGGTCAAAATTGAGGCAAGTGACATAGATGATGAGGTGGTCACAAAAAATATTTGATCATTACAACAGCTCACATAATAATGAGGAAGGAGATATTTAAGTCTGTTCCTGACTCACTCTAACCCCTTGAGAGCTTAGTGGTAAACTCCAAGAAATCCAGCATAAATTCAGTAATCCCAGCAATTACTGCACACACATAAGTGGCCTGAGTCATCCTGTCTCATGCAAGGTGAACAATCTGAAGCAACAAACTGTATTTTTAAGGCACTTCAAACTCTTTTAAGGAGTTTGGTTTTTTTCATTTGTTTTTCTAACTTTTACCTTCATTGCATTTCTTCCCAGACTGTAAAGACAGGTATTACAAGACCAATCCAAAGGGTGAAGAAGCTCAGGTCCAGCAAAGTATTACCTCTTATCATATGATGACCAAATGGCAGAGCCTGACTCTCAATATGAGCATTTCTCCCCTATAACTTGCTGTTCTCCTGGTGAACCTCTATATCTTCCGAAACTCAACTCAAATGATACCCCTTCTAAGAAAACTTGCCCAAGGAAAAATTAGTCACTTTTACTTCTATAAGCTTCCAAAACATTTTGTAGCATATTAAATCTTTCTCATTATCCTTGTGCAGTGGTTCTGGTTGACAGTACCTATTTGCCATCCCAAACTGCTTAGAGTAGCACATAGGCTGCCAAACTAAAGGCCATAGGTGAAATTGGACATGATGTTTTATATGGCCCATAAGTTAAGAATAGTTTTCTATATTTTTAAATGTTGTTAAGAAAGAAAAAATAAGTGACAGAGACTCTGTATGAGGCTCACAGAGACTAAAATATTCACTACATGACCTTTTACACAGAAGCTTATTGTTTCTTAGTAGAACAGGAGCCTGATTACTGTTGGTTCCATATAGTGCTGCCTACCTCCCTGGCCTTTTCCTCATGAAATGGCATCTTAGTTTACCAGGGCTGCTATGACAAACACCACACACTGTTAACTCAGCAACTGGAATTTACTGTCTCACTGTTTGGAAGTTAGAAGTCCAAAATCAAGATCCTGGCAAGCCATACTTTCTCACAAAGTTTGTAGTGCCCTGTGCTGGCTTGCTACAATCCTTGGGGTCCCTTGACTTGCATCTCTGCCTCCCTCACCTGGTCATCTGTCTCTTTGATCTCTCTTGTGGCTTTCCCTGACTTCTGGCTTCTGTGGACTGACTACATTCCAATTTCCTTTGCTTATAAGGATTCCAATCCTATGGATTGAGGTCCACTCAACTCAATTTGGCTTCATCTAAATAGGAGCTTTGGAGAGCCTATTCATAAATGAATTCCCATCTTAGCTAATATTAACATTTTCAAAGGTCCTATTTACAAATGGGTTCACACTTGGGGATAAGGGGTTAGGAAATGTCTTTTGAGGGGTTGGGGGCATAATTCAGTCCCTAACAAATTAGTGTATGTCTCTGGTGATAGTCCCTTCTTTCATTCTTGATATTAGTTATGATGTTCTTTTCTTTTTTCCTTTGTCAGTCTACCTCAAGGTTTATCAATTTTATTTATCGTTTCTAGCAACTAACTTTGTTTTGATGATTTTCTTCTGCTGTTTGTTGATTTTCTAATTCAATGATTTCACTCTTATCTTTCTTATTTCCTTTCTTTTAATTATTTGGGTTAATTTTCTCTGCTTTATCTAGATTCTTAATGTTGAAACTTGGGCCTTGATATTAAACTTTTCCTCTTTTCTGGTATAATCACCCAAAAATACAATCACTATGCATTTTCTTGAAAGTAGTGCTTTAGCACCACAAATTTAGATTTGTTTATTTTTATTTTCAAATTTCTCTTGCAATTTCCTTTTTTACCCATTGGTTATTTAGAAACAATATTGTTTAATTTCCAAATACTTGAGTATTTTCTAGATATTTGTCAGTTATTGATTTCTAATTTAATTCTGTTGTGATCAGAGAACATGCTCTATGATTTCAGTTCTTTGACATGTATTGAGACTTTATAATGGCTTAGTATATAGTCTATCTTAGGGAGTAGTTCCATACACAATTGAAAAGAATGTGTAAATTTTAGCTTTTAAATGTAAGGTTTTGTAACTATCAGTTAGTTTAAATTGGCAGACAGTGTTCAAATTTTCTATATCTGAATTTTTCTACTCTTTATCTATCAATTGCTAAATTTTCCAAGTATAATTGTGCCTTTGCTATTTTTCTCTTTTAGTCTGACAGGTTTTTTTTACCCTATATTTTGTAGCTCTGTTACATATTTAGAATTGTGGTATCTTCTTAATGAACTGCCTGTGTTATATGAACAAAATGTCACTCTATCTCTGTTCATACTCTTTTTTCTTAAAGTTTACTTGGTCTGATACTAAAATAAACATTCCAGTTTTCATGCTTATTCTCTATGTAGAATATTATCTTCATTATTTTGCTTTTAACTTATCTGTGACCTTATAATTCCAGTGTATCTGAAATAAATACCATAAAGTTGGACCTTCCTTTTCAATGCAGTCTGAAAATTTTTCTGCCTAGTAATTGAGACATTGGGTTCCTTTATATTTAATGTAATTTATTGATATGATTGGTTTTAAATCTTCAATACAGCTATTTGTTTTCTTTATCACAGTTGTTTTTTCTCTGTATTCCTCTGTTACATATTTAATTTGCAATAACTGAGTAGCTGTTAATATTTCATTTTGTCTTTTCTATCAGATGTGTAGTTATACCTCTTAGTATTCTTTAGTTCTGCTTTATTTTAGTAGTTACTCTAGTGCACACAACATTGAATTAATATTATTTCATGCATAATGCAAAAACTTTAGACTGATACACGTGTTTCTCTCCTCTTGTTCATTGTGTTATTATTGGCATTGATTTTATTTCTACATATGTTATAAACCTTACAATATGCTATAATTATTTCTATTGTAAACAGTCAAGGCAAATATAAAAGGGGGAAACAGCAATATATTTGCCCATGTATTTACCTATTCTAGAGCTCTTTATTCTGTTGAGATGATCCATATTTCTATCTGGTATTATTTTTCTTCTATCTACAGAGATTCATTTAAATTTCTTTTAGTGTAGATTTACTGTAACAAATTCTCTGTTTTTATTTTTCTGAAAGTTTATCTATTTCGCCTTCATTTCTGAAGGATACTATCACTTGACATAGAACTCTACAATGACAGTATTTTGTGTGTTTATCATTTTTTGTTGCTTTTGTTATGGTTTGCTGTGGGTTTTGTTTTTGAAGTTTTCCCTTTTACATTTGAATATATCTATTGCCATCTGGTGTGTACTATTCTTGAAGAGAAGCTAGTGGTGATTTTTTATCTTTGTTCCTCAGTATGTAATGAGTCTTTTTGTTTCTGGCTGCTTTTAATATTGTTTCCTTATCCATGATTTTCAGGAATTTGCTTATGTTGTGCATTGGTGTAACTTTCTTTGTGTTTATGCTTCCTCAGATTTATTGAGTTTCATGGCCTATGAGATAGTATTTTTCATTTAATTTGGAAAATGTTGGACCACGATTTCTTCATCTTTTTCATTTTCCTCTACTTGTAGAATCCCAACTAAACCTCTGTTAGATAACTTGATATTGTCTAACAGATCACTAGTGTACTTTTCATTTCTTAAGGCCCTTAGCTGTATGTTTCAGATTGTATAGTATGTTTTGACCCAACTTCAAGTTCTCTGATTTTTATCTTTTGCAGTGTCCAACCTTTTGTTAGAGCATTCCAATATATGTTTCATTTTGGATTTTTTTTCAAATACAAATTTTTTTTGATTAATTTTTATAGTTTTCATTTTTCTGCTGAGATTCCATATCTATATAATTTCATTCCTGTTCTTAAAATCTGTACATGTATTTGTAACAGCCTTTAAAAAATTCTTGTCTGCTAATTCAACATCTGTCATCTCTGGTTCTGTTTCTATTGGCTAATATTCTCCTGATGATGTTACTGCTTCTTTCCATGTCTATTACAATCAGCTGGATGCTACATTATTGAGCATATATATATTGTTATTGTCTCAAAATGGTCTTAAATTTTATTCCAGCAAATTGTTAATTTACACTGATGAGCTTTCCTTTGTAGAGACTTATTTTCGGCTTTGTTAAGGTGTGTTTAGGAAGGCCATTCTCTATAGCAAGAGTAGCTCTACTCAAAGGGTGTAGCCTTTCTTGGTTCTCAGTTGAATCTGGAATATTCAACAAGGACTACCACTCTATAGCTCTTCAGAACTCCAGTGGCTCCTAGCACCATGGAACCTCTGTATCTCCATTCGGCACACAGACCTCTAGTATCTAATCTCTACCAGGTCTCATGGAGTCTTACCTTGCACATGTGTAGCTTCACTGTCCAAAGTTTTAGGGGACCCTTAGGCAGATTTCTAGAAGCCCTTCTCTGAGCTACTCTCTCCTCTCTGGTACCCTCCCAGAAAATTCCAGTCATACACTGAATCAGCCCCCAAACACTGATCTCTATATGCTCCATCCAGTGATAATGCTGCTCTCTGTTTGGGTAGTACTTCCCTGTGCAGTGGTTTGGATGTGCCCCAAGCAAAGTACAGAGGCAAAGTGGAGCTCAGCTCATGTTTCCCTGGTCTCAAGGATCACAACCCTTTGGTTGAAAATAGTTTATTTGTATTATTTTGACAGTTTTGAACATTTTTATAACAAGCGGGTAAATCCAATTTATGTAACTTCATTATGTCCAGAACAGGAATCCAGTATCTTATGATTTTTTTGAGATTTAGTATGACTCATCATCTCTGTTTCCCTGGAAAAACACTCTATTTGGTTCCCATGCTCTATATCACATGTAATGTTTTTCAGTTTCGTTTGTGTACATCTCTGCCTCTCCCTGTTAATTCGTGAGCCCCTTGTGAGAGTGAACATGGATTAGCATTATAATGAACATAGTAGGCATTCAATAAGTATATTATAATTATTTTTTAAGTAAATTACAGATGCTTCCCATGCAAATTATGGTATACTTATGTATATAATCAACATATAAAACTTGTTTGAACCACTTGAGAAGAACTATGGGAGATAATATAAGGCTAACATCAGCTTTGGAATATTAAGATTTGCACAAAAGGACATAGATGCTGCCCCCAGTCCAAGGGAAGACTGTCCCAGATAGCAGAAAACTCATCCTAATGCAGAAATGAGTTGAGTGAGCCTAGGTTTTGTTCTGGTACTGAATGGCTGAAGGGAAAGGAAATGTGATTTTGATTAAGGCTGACAGTTACTCTGACCCAACCACTGAGAACTTGTTAACATTGCTTAGTAGAGATTAAAAATGTTAAACTCTGCTAACTAGGGGATTCAGAGCTAAACACATTTGAGACTGCTATTGTCCAACTTCTGATACCTTGTCTGGGATTTAACAGTTGCTACGAAGATTTCTGTTGAATAAATAAATGATTGAATGAACACATGAAGAAATGATTAAACCATAATTCCTGGGAATGAGGGAATCTGCTGAAGGTATGCAGTCAAGCAATACACCCCTCATCCATGAGGATAGAACTGCAGAGCTCACATGGTCCCTCCCCTGAAGTCCTGGTGTCTGTCCCCCATCAGGACATCACCCGGTGCCCTGCCATGGAACAGTGGGCGGCTGCCTTAATTAAACTCCTATGTTCGTTTCAGAGTTAAATGAATTTGAAGTAACTCAGAAAGGTTCCAAAGGAGAGCAAGAAAGCAGTGATTAAACAGACCTTCTGTGGAGAGTTTAAAAAATAGGGATTATTTCACCTACAGGAACAGAAGGTGATTGTAAATTTTCAACCAATGAAAGAACATCATGAAAATGATGGTAGTTAGACATGAGCCAGTTCCACTGAGGACAGCAAAAGGAAAATCTCTTCCATGAAGAGGGGGAGATTTGAGTTCAATCTAAGGAAGTACCTGATGGAACTGCAGTTTGGAACTAGTGAGAATAATCAGACCTGCATCTTTGTATCTATCTAAGGAAGTCTGTATTTGCATGATACATATAAGGAAGATTGATTAAGCACTTGTTTTAAATCAAGAGAGAGGTTTAATTTTCAGAATATTTTTCATGCCCTAGTTCTATATATGCTGAAGCCTCTTTGCGATATAAGGTGTTATTTGGGCATGAGACTCCTAAGGATGATAATGGCATATAATGAAGTTGGATTTTTAATGAACCATAATCTGAGCACCCTTAGGAGAGACTCACCTTATTCCAAATTCTATTTTATCATGAATAATAATATTATTGAGGTGTTACTGGGTTTTTACCATGAAATTCATGATCACCAGGTCAGTGATTTTTGCTGCCTATGTTTGCTAATCTATGAGAAAGATATAGTTATCTACCTCTGTCCAAAAACATATTCTACTAAAATGTCCTTCTAAAAATAGTTGCTAAGATAACAATTTGATGGGGGCAATGAAAACAAAATTTAAGTGATTTCACATTGGAAAGAGAAACATCAAATTCCAGTCATTTTAGTCTTGGAAAAGGAAAAAGAAAAAAATCAGACTCCTTTGGCTCTGGACAAACTGAACATTAGTGATTAGCTGAGTCTTCTACATTTCTTCTGGATATTATGAAACCCAAAAATGTTACCCAAAGCAAAACTGTAAAGGGGCTTAAAATTAAAAAAAAAAAGTCTTGGTGGTAAAATATCTGCCAGTGTATTACAAGGTGCAGAATGTTGTGAGAATTTAAATGCAGAAAGGATCACATAAAATTCTATGAGGCATGAATGCATAGAAGACTTTGCTAGCAGAGGCAAATTTTGACTGCTATTGGAAGATGCCTGGGATGTTGTTAGGCATGGGAGCCATGCTGGAGACCTACAAAGACTTATAAAGAAGAATGAAGGCTTTCTTTGGGGACCAGAAGGCATTCCAGTTTGGCTGAACTTCATGGTGCATGTAACTGTTGAGAAGTTAGAGAGATAAGTGGGAAGAAGAAATAGGAAGCCTTAAATCACCCACTACAGGCATTATAAAAGAAACTTCCTTCACAGAAATAGTAGTATGGCTAATTGGGCAGGATAAAAATGTTCTATGCAATATCAGCTTCCCCAGTAATTGGTAGTGAAGGACAGATCTTTTGCTGAGAGGGATTCTGAGGCTGTGTCTTTGCAGGGTGGAAAAAATGCTGTGATGAATTAGTTGTGTCTGCCATGGTCACTGGAAAGAGGAGCAGCACCCTAGGGGTTTGACTAAGTGATCTCTGATGCCCCTTCTAGTACCAAGAATCTAAGAGTCTATGCACTTTGAAATACATGTTGTTTTTGTTGAAGATACCATTTGTTTCTCTATTCTTAAGAATAGCATTAATTTTAATTTTGTTGGTATCATACGAAACACACAGCTGATTTATTCTCAAATATCTTAACTCATCAAAATTCTGTTACAGTAAGAAAGAGAGAGAAAAAAGCAATTTTGAGAAGGCCAACTTCATATGAATGAAATGTCTGAAAAGAACCTATAGTTGCTTTTCCTCTACCTTACCATATGTTTTGCATTACGTTCAGAAATTGGTCTAGGAACAGAAAAGGGAATTATGTTGCTCAGTAGCCACTCCATTTATTCTACATGCATTTGAAATTGACCTGCTCTGATACATATGCACCAGAACTCATCTTTTCTTGACAAAAGCAACTAGCAAAATAAACAGACAAACAAAAACACTTATTTTCCAAATAAAGGATGTGCTTGTTCTGGAGGGTAGTTCTCTTCTCAGCTGCCAAGAAAAAGAAGACTATTTTTCAGTAAGCTCAATTTTTCTGTATCAGAGTGTTAGGAACAATAAAGTCTACAAAATTGAGGACTGAGCAAAATTGCGTGCATGGGAAATCTCTCAACCTTTCCAATTCAAAGTAGAAAATAGCTTCTTGATGTCACATTTTTTTCTCTCTTGCGTATTAAGTTCTTTTCAGAATTGAAATAAAATCTTTAAAGTGTCTGTTCCCTAAAAGTCAAAAATAATAATAGTATATCAAGGTTTGCCAATGGAAATCTTGAGCTTATCCCCCCTTTTCCTTATCAACTTCACCGCTCCCCACACTCACTTTCAACTTCCTATGGACAGTAGGAGAATATACTTGGAAACATCCATTGGTTGTCATAGAAGAAAATAATCTATATCAGTGCAGTTAGCTGGATGCAGGAATAGTAAATGCTTACCTCCTTAAAGGCTCACTTAAGCAGATTGGGAAGCAGATTTAGTTATCAACCTAGAATGCTGAGAATGAGAGAAGCACGTTGGGAGTCGGGTGGAAGAGGCTGTATATGGAATTATTGTGTGCCTGTCTGCCCATCGACTCAAAATCTACACATCCTGGACCCATAAAGTACTTGGCCCTATGCTGTGAAGATGAATCAGAAGGTGTCCTGATTTCAGGGAATTTCCAGTATAATGGAAGAAATGGAAATGCGTGACTAAAAAAGCACAATGCAATGTGAGAAGAGTCCCCCCTCTGTTGGACACTTCCGGATGTCTTGTGGAGCAGGAAAGGCCAGTGCTGTGGAAAATATTTTATAAGTGAATGTTCAGCTCCCTGAACACAAAATCAGGTGGAGAGGTCTTTTTCAAAAGTCACTGCCATATAAACAGTTTCAACATGCATATTTGGGGAACAGTATTTCACCTAAATGATGTGATATTTTCTCTAAATGATGAAATGATGCACGACCCTTAAACATTTTAAATTTCATATAAATAGATATGTGTATACACTGTTGGGGATTGAATCATGTCCCCCACAAAAGCTATGCTCAAGTGCTGATCCCTGGTCAACTGGGGTGAACCGATTTGTAAACAGGACATTTGATGATGCTACTAGTTAACGTGTGCCCAAACGGAATGAAAGTGGGCCTTAATCCAATATGACTGAAGTTCTTATAAGCAAAGGAGACTGGACACAGAAAAGAAACCAGGAGGAGCAGCCAGAAGCTGGCAGTCAACAAAATTCAGAAGAGAAAGGAGAAAACCCCGTCAGGTGTATTGCCATATGATAGGAAGGCCAAGAAATCCCAAAGATGCTCATTGGCAGGAAGGTATCAACCCTAGGAGGAAGAAAGCAAACCTTCTAATATTCTGCCTATGACTGCGCAAATTATAAAAGCAAAAGAAAAATGGTCTTGTTACTGTTTAAAAAAACAAACACACACTCACTTCTGAGAAGAGGGTGTGGGAAAGCCTTTGCAGGGGAAGAATGGGAGCTGGGCCCACCACAGCCTGGCTAGGAAGGGGAAGGCTGGTGAGTCTGCCAGGTCTACACTTCTAGTGGGGGAGACCTCCCAGGGCTGTAAAAGCTGCCCTTGCAAAAGTCACCCTCATGTGCCCATTCTAAAGCCAATGGTCTTTTCTCTGCCTCATCCTTCTCAGCTTACTTTGCCGACTGGACAGGGAGCGAGCACCTAGAGTCTGAGGACTTCCCTTCTAATGTGGTTTTGGGTCCCACTGCATTTTGGGAGTACAGGAGGCTGCCAGGAAGGAGGTCTTGGCTGCAGGAGCAGGCCAAGCTTGGCTGCAGGAGCAGCCAGCTGATGTGCAGCTGGCTTCCTAACATGCCGTCTCTACCGAAATGGACTCACTAGCCTTAGTTGCAATGAGTGCAGCTGCAGCATTTTGTGGCCACACCTCATCACAGCTGCTTTAACTGCTTGAACAGGGCAATTTCCTTATTGGGTTACAAATTAAAAGGCCTTTTTCAGTTTGTGTGTTTCCTAAATTTTAATTTAATTTGTAGCATTAATCCTTTTCAGGATTCACTAGCACAGACACACCACTGTTTGCTAAATTAGGCAGCATCACCCCAGGCCTCCCCACCCCTCATATTCAGGAGAGCCTCACATTACTTGGAGAAGGTAGTAAACTCTGCTGCCAGTCTGAGAGAATTATCTCTCCTGGTAAACCCGGATTTGGGGATATATTCGGCCCTCCCATACAAGGGGTTTCCCTCTGGGCTCTCGGGATTGGCCTCCAGGGGGTGCTCTTCTCCTCTCCTCTTAGTTTTCTTTTCCCTTCACCCAAGTCTCATAAAATCGGTCTCCAAGTTTACAACTGGCATAGTTTGCACCAAACTTTCTCCCCAATTTATCCCTCTGCTCCAACTTAGGGTATCAGAGGAGGTGGAGTTACTCACCATTTCTTAAACACCGCATAGACTCTCCCACCTCTGGGCCTTGGCTCGCCCCATCTCCGCCCTGCCATTCCCCTGGCCTTACACAACTCTCACCACCTCCGCAAGGCCATCTCATGCATCATTTGCCCAGTGGTGCCTTCTCTGAGCTCCCTAACAGTGAATCCGTACAGGAGTTGGTGTCCTTCCTCAGGATTCTGGGCTTTGCTATTACTACTAATAATAGCTACTGCTTTTTTAGAGTTTATTAAGTTATTATATGCCAGTAGCTGTGCTAATTGTTTGGATGCTTTTCATAAATAAGCTCCTTTTATCCTCACAACAACCAGAGGAGCAAATACAGACAAGTGAAGGGCCCATGCCCAGTTCTACACTCAGGGAACTTGAGCTTTTCTGAATCACTTTCCTCCCAATTTTCTAGGTCCCTGTCCAGTGCCCAGGACCTGCCAGATGGGAAGGGCCTTCATGTCAGGTTAGGGCCAACCAGGTGCCAAAGAACTCCGAGACTCACACCAACGGGGTCATCCTAGGGTGACCGGGCAAGGTCCTGCTTCCAGAAGGGTAAGTATCGTAATAAGCAAAAATTTCCCACTGCCCAGAAGGGTATTTCTTTCATGAGATGGCATGGGAATGGGCCACCAGAATGAGGCTAGCATGCTGATTTGGGGAGACTCAAAAATTTATGTAGACAAGAGGTCCTCCCAAAATATTTGTCAGGTCCTGTACACTTTAAGGGTGATCCTGCTTCTGTGGGAAGTTTTGTTATTGCCATTTAATAAAGGAGAAAACTGAGGTTTAAAGAGGTTAAAACCCTTTTTTCAAAGGCCCCTAGTGGGGCTGAAATGTGAACATATAAATTACCTTTGACTTCAGAATCAAAGTTCTTACATGACACTGTCCTGCCGGTGCTCGTCCACCCACCCCTTCCCCCACTTCTCTCTCTTTCTTTATTCAGTGTATGTTCTCTCTCCCCAGTCCCCCTAAGCAGAGTGGTGATGTGTTGGAGGCCTTCAATGACACAGTATCTTGAACAGGTTAGCACAATAGCTGCAACACTTGATTAAAAAGACAGAACTATTCCCCCAACTAAAGAAGACCCAAGGAGGAAGATAGTAGCTGCCGTGTCAACTGGAGGCCTAAATGGAGATGCTGAAACTATCCCAGATACTGGAAACATCTCTCTCGAATAGGTCTGAGTTGATGAGAAAGAGATAAGGTTCAGAGAGAAGGGACACAGAGACTCACATTTGCAGGAAGCTCTCTACTAAAGTACTTTAACTCAGCGAACCAGGAAGATGCATGAACTTCCACCTAGCTCCAGGTCCAGAAGCATTACACATCCTTATCATGAGCTGATCCAGGGAGCAGAGGAGGAGATAGGTCTGCATCTGCCATCTTAACACAAGGGTTAACATTTGGCCACAGCACTCCAAGTTTGTAATGGGAATAGAAAAAAGATATGACTCCCATAATGTGTTCTAACCCCTGGAAACTTATTTTGCAATATCCAGATAATGCAAATATGTTATTTTACTGATCAGTTTCACTATATTACATGTCTTTTAAGTTCTTTTCACTGACTTTTTCCTTTTCTTTCATACAATTTTATTGATATATATTATATATTCACATATCATATAATCATCCAAACTGTACAATCAATGGTTCACATTATCATCATATAGTTTTGCATTCATCATCATATTTTTGAACATTATTATCACTCCAAATAAAAAAACAAAAAAAAGAAAGTAAAAAAGAACACTCAAAACATCCCATCTTCCATCCCCCCCATTACTTATTTATTTTGTATGTATTTTCTTACCTATCTATCCATACACTGGATAAAGGGAGTGTCAGTTACAAGGTTTTTACACTCTCACATTCATACCTTAAAATTTCTATAGTTAGTCAATTATCTTCAAGAATCAAGGTTATTGGATTACAGTTCAACAGTTTTAAGTATTTCCCTCTAGCTACTCCAATACACAAAAACTTGAAAAGACATATCTACATACTGCTTAAGAATACCTTCCAGAAGGACCTCTTGATTCTATTTGAAATGTCCCAACCATTGACACTTCATTTTGTTTCATTTATCTTCCTCTTTTTGTTTAAGAAAGCTTTCTCACTCCTGCGATGCCAGGGCCAGGCTCATCCCCAGGAGTCCTGTCTAACACTGCCAGGGAGATTTACACCCCTGGGAGTTATGTCCCACATAGGGGAGAGGACAGTGAGTTCACCTGCAGAGTCCACATCTGAGTAACAAAAGAGGTTTTCCAGGGTTGACTCTTAAGCATAATCATGAGGAGGTTTAGCTTCTCCTTTGCAAGAATAAGTTTCATAAGAGCAAGCCCCAAGATCAAGAATACTAGGACTTCTGCAGGTGGGTAGGTTTAATATTTTCACCTTTTCCCCCATCCCTCAAGGGGGCTTTGCAAATACTTATTAATCTTCTGCCCAGATTACTCTGGGATATATCAGGGCATCACACCAACCTGTACAAACCAACAAGATCTCATTCCCTGATCATGATTTCATGTAATTATGTTGTGCAAATAAACTGACCATACTAGTTAAATTAGAGAGTGTACTACAGAAAATATAAATTTTGCACCAAATAAATATCCCTTCCTTTAGTCTCACACAGATGTTGAAATTTTAAAACACAGTCAATATCATCCTTTACCCTGTATTCTGATTTACCTCAATCCTACCCAAATCAGCCTCATTCATATCTTGAGGAACTGTGCTTAATTTGATTTTGTGAGGTCTACAGCATTTTTTAAGTCTGAAAATGAAATCTTGTTTTTGGAAAATAATTGACATGGGTTGAGTTGAGAATTTATGCAAACTTCTTCAATTTGGGGGTTATATGTGCCCTCTTTAACCTAAGCTAAAGGAACCAGTATGTTTTATTGAGTTCTGTGAAATGGACTGGGGCAAAATCTGGAGTGAAAAATTTTGGCACAAACTTTTGTGCTTTTGTCTCTGCTGGGGTTGAAGGTAGATGGTCTGGTAGAGTTGGAGGAACTCAGGTTAGCACAACTTAGCCTTAAAGCTCAGTCTCAGCCTACTCACACTCACACACACACACACACACACACATGTATACACACTGACTTTTCTCCTAATTGAAACGCTTTCATTTGAAATATATAGAAATATATAGAAATACTTCTATTTCACATCACTTGGCATTCTACAGTAAAAACACTTACAGGAGGAGGGGAATTCTTTCTGGACAATATCAACTCATACTCATAGCTACTCCAGTTGGATTTGGCCTCTTTAACCTATCTCTGAATGAGCCGCCAAGAAATGATTAGGAATTTTGTGATCCTGAATCTGCCATAAATGCAAGAGAGAAAGAGGGAGAGAAATGAAGGTTCAAAAATGATTTGGACTGTGTGGAGTGAGTTGCTACATGATGTGTCCTGGGAACATGCAGGCTCAGGGACAACAGAAAGTTTCAGCAAATGAGTGCTTTATTACTTACATAGCACAAGGGTCCAAAAGGGTAGAGAAAGAGCTCCTAGCATGGCCAGTCCCCAGGAGGCCAACTGCTCCATCTGGTCATGGCCAATGAAAGGCAGCTCCAAATACCCTGCTTCAACTAGAGATGAGAAACAAATCTGTGCTGCCCAAGGATGGGGTATTTGCACAACCCAAGGGCAGGGGGCCCTGCCATGGAGAGTTCCCTCCCAGATAAGCAGTTGGAACTGCTTGTTCAGGTTTCTGGTTAAGGTCTAAGCAGGCCATTCCATTAGACCTAACATCACAAAAACTAAAATAAAATGTAAGATATTTTAATGAGTAAAAACTTAAAAATCAAAATAAAAGCAGTTCATGTGACATTAGTGCAACATTAAGTCCATTTTTAAGTATTATCGAAAATATCAAGAGATACCAAGGTCTTAAAATTAGTCACAGTAACTAAATGACCATTAAGTTTGATTATCTGGCGATTTATCTGGAAATTGGCCTAACTGGAATATAGAAAGGCAAAGATAAATTGTAAAGTTGTATGTGATAGTTCAATTAGACCATCTCAAAATGTATGGAAACAAAGATTGTGTATTTTCTTCTTTAATTTATAGGCTATGATATTCTGGCATCAAATTTTTCATTACAAATAAATTGTAATGACATTCATATGGAAAAGAATTCCTCTGAAGGTATTTCTAAGTAGTGTGAGAGGATAATTGACCCCAAAAATTTTAGAGATAATTTGATTCAATTTCTCATTTTAGAGAAGGAAACAGGGCCTGAAGATGAGAAGGCTAAAAACATCTCAGATCTGACATTTCCCTGGGGGCTGCAGAATAGAAACATATTGAAGCATTTGCACACAACAGAAAGGAAAAGGGGAAGGTGAGAAATGGGAGATGGCCACAGAGCATGTCTGTGACTTCCCCAGCAGACGACGTCAAATGCAAAATGTTGGTGAGAACACTTCCGTGTGTATGCAAACTGCTCTCATGTGTACCCAAACCGCGTGCACTGGTGCCATGCCCTGTGCTGCATCTGCCTGGAGGACGTTGTTCTCCCCGACCAGATCCTCTACTTTTTCTTTGAAGCACCCAGGGTACATTGAACTAAAGGCATTTAAATCCCCCCACGTAACCTGAGAGGATGGACAACTCAGTTTTTGAAAGTGATGCTTAAAAATGAAATTGTCAACAGAGTCTATATTGTTTTTTGAAGCTTTACTGGTGCCCCAAGTTGCAAAACAGGATGCCAGAAATAGATGGCAACATTTTCCTTCAATTTTCTGGAGTGAACAGAGCTAGGATTGCAAGATAGCAAGCTTGAATAAGCAGAGTATAAAGACTTTATCCCATTTACTCTCCACTCTCACCCCCACCTCCACGTCAACCATGCAAACACCACCTGAACAGAGAGACCAAGACAGAGTACCTGGCAGTTGAATATTTGACAAGTGAATGGACAAATGAATCGATGAACAAATTATAAAACCCTGAAGTTGTCTAGCATCTAAAAGGAGCAACTAAGCAGATCATTCAATCTAATTTGGCCAAGATTTATAAAATGCGTACTTTGCATTCTACTCTGAAGTTGGGACCAAAGTGACATAAAGTAAGTATGAGCCTTTAGTCCAATAACAGTGGTGAGCTGGTGGCAGCAGTGTGCGGGATGGGGTGACCAATCATCAGCAAACATTCATTTAAGCCCTGCCATGTGCCCGGCTCTGTGCTTAATGCACAGTCGTTATTGAAAACATGTTATATATCTCCTTTATAGCTCATTAAATATCAAGATCTAGCTGTGGGCCTAATACCATAATTTCAAAGTTTCAAAAAGAATGAATGATATTTTGAGAAACTTGCAACAACTGTGATGCAATGTGAATATATCTATGATTTTTATTGGTGGTTCTGCTCATACTATGGCATTTATTGCTATATTCATAACTGAGGGAAAAAGTTGAACTTTAGTCAGATTTAAGGAAAATAAAGACATAATTTTCTTTCCCATTCAGGTTCACAGACCCCTTGAATTTTCTTCATGGATCCTTTTTCTGTGGACTCTGATCTAAATATATGCTGTGCCAAGCCTCTTTCTTCTTTAGTCTTAGATGGAGTTGTTTTTTTTTTAATAACCTGTTCTTCCCCAGAACTTTCAAGAGCATTGGAGAATCAGTGGAAATCAGGTATTTTTCTGGAAAGTAAAATCAATGTGTGAGAGGCACCTCCTGAACAGGAGATGCCCCCTCCTCACTCTTAGTTCTTCACCGAGGAGGAGTGGATGGCTGTCTACACACGCAAGCTGAGCCATCTTACCTCAAAGTGAGTGCTGGTGAAACTGCCGCCCTGCTGGCAATGGTGCCAGCTGAGCCCTGATGCAGGTTCATTAGTCTCGATACTAAAAGAATTTAGAGGCAAGAAAGCCAGTAGGAAGAAGTAGTAAAGTTTATTAAAAAAAGAGAGAGTAGGGGGCCAAGATGGCGGCTTAGCAAGGTGCGCGTTTTAGTTTGTCCTCCAGAACAACTACTAGATAACCAGAAACAATACAGAATAGCTCCCGGAACCACGATAGTGACCGAACACACAGCGCGCCCAGAACGGGAGCAGCTTAGACCGACGGCAACTCGCCGGATCTGTGAGTTCCCCAAAGCCGCGGCGGCCCCTCCCCCATAGGCGGCTCCGCGGAGAGAAAGGAAACAGTAGCAGGGACTG